>CM055338.1:7403058-7610558 GCA_029228605.1 Salix koriyanagi
CTTCTTTCATACTACCCGGAAACGTAAAGTCTCGAAAAGTAGAATGATTAATCTTATAAACAGTTTGGTTTACTTAATCATCAGTCATCATAGCAGTCGGGCTCTTCTTGTCCTAAAAGGGTCTTCTGTAAAATCCACTCATGCATTAGCAAGATTGAGGATGATTATGAGATATGTGAAATGGAGAATGATGGTTGATTGACACCTAAAACATCATAAATTCATAAGTGAAACTCCTATGCATTAAAGAATAATATAAATCATATTATGAAATCTCATCTAATAGCTTAAGTTTTTAGATAAGATAGTTCTTTAACATGAATTAAAGCTTTGTTGACTCAGTTGTTACGAGTTTGAATCTCACTATCTCATTCTATTGGATAAAAATCAAGTATAAGATAGTGTGGATTTGTGCAAGTTTCAAGCTTAAAAGGCTTTCACTTAAGAGTGTGTGTTAGAGAATATATAAATCATATTTTTAGGACTCATTTAAGATTAAGTACATGTTTGGGAGTGTGGTTGAGATTGCTTTTGAAAATATTTTTTGTTTAGAAATACATCAAAATAATATTTTTTTTATTTTTTAAAAATCATTTTTGATATCAGCATATGAAAATGATCTAAAAACACTATTTTTTTTTATTTAAAATAACAATAAAAAAAAAATCAATCCTTTTAAAAACATTTTTAAAATACAATGACAAGAACTCTTTAAATATTAACACTATATATGTGGTTTGCTTATCAATCTCCTAAAATAATAAAACACCAACCTCGACCCCTCTCACGCGCATGTAAAATGAAACTGAAGACAACAAATCAAGATGATTACTTGACCTGTCGTTTAATCTCGACACAAAAAAACCCTCCTCAAAGTCCATCCTGCTCCTTTCCGTTCTCCATTAAATAAGAGGAGGGAGGAGTTGCTGCAGAGAGAGGAGGGAGGAGTGCAGAGAGAGGATGACCGTTGCGTGTGGATTTTTTTTTGCAAATGTGGAAATCACTGCAGTGTTTTGTCATGTTAACGCCGCCGCAAGAATATACCCGTTTGGTTGTAGATGTTGTTGGAGCCGCGGTTCAATGTAACCGCAGGTTGAATCGAGCCCCACCCACTAAGTATAATAATATATGATTTGATGATTGTATATCTATGAAACTCATAGATGCTTATAGTGTTCTTATTATGATCAATAATTATATTAAAAAAACAATTCTTAATCGATACTTATAAAACTTCTTCTTCTTTGTTTTTGAGAGAGATACTTGTTGTGTTTTAAATATTAGATAATTATATTATTATTATTATTATTATTATTATTATTATTATTATTATTATTATTATTATAAGAAGCAATATAAAAACTATTTTTTTTTCAAACATCAAAAACAATACTAAATTGGGAGTAACATTAGAGTAAAACTAAAGTAATTAAATCGATTTGTTTTTTAGTAATTTTTTTCAACTACAGTACTGAATCTAGTAGTAGTATAATTGAAAGAAACTAGAAGAATACATGTTTCCAATGCTGTCATCCATTGTTTTAAAATGTAAATGGGTTGTACAAGTTGATTTGGAAAAGAATAATAAAGAACTTGATTAATATAATAAAAAATAAGTATCAATTTTTTTTTATTAAAAACAATAATTAAAATAATATTAGTTTAATTTAAAAAAAAAACTTTTAAAATCAATCCATATAGAACCTTCCGCCCATGACCCGACCCATCCAAGAACATATTTTAAAACTGTGTTGTTATCAACCCTCCTCACCACAGTATCGTCAGGACACAATTAAAATGCGTTCTTGTCATCGTCAGGGCTAAAACATCATATCTTAATTTAATTATTTTGCAATTATAGAAACGCAAGCATATTATTTTCCTTCTTTGGAGTATTGATTATTTGAAAGTTTGATTGAGATTACTTCTAAATATTTTTTATTTAAAAATATATTAAAATGATATTTTTTTATCTTTTTAAAAATTATTTTTCATATAACACATGAAAATAATTTAAAACATTAAATTTTTTAATTTAAAATAAAAAATTAAAGTATTTTTTTTAAATTTCTTTTAAAACATATTTTTTAAACACAGCCGAACAGAATCACATTATCCAACATGAAAAAGATCAAAACATGCCATCACCGCAAATCCAAACCCAACCACTTTTGTTGATTGTTGCTAGCAATACCCTCCTGTCTCGATTCCTCGAAAACACGGATGGCAATGTTGCCAATCTTTTTGTCGATCAATTCAAAGATCACTTACTTCAAAATCACAGAACTAATATGAATGTAAGCATTTCCTTCTCAACTAATATGAATGTAAGAACTAATATGAATTGACTCGTGTCACTGAAAAAAAAGGTCGACAAAATATCTCAACTGAGAAAAAGTTGGTTGATCCATTTCGTTAAGGGTTCTGTAGAAGAACAGGTAACAACAACTGAACTCAAGCATGAAGATCAGGCAGCCAATGAATCCCATGAAGATAATGCAGCCGTGATTACAGCTGAACTGAAACATGAGGATCATGAAGATCACGTAACAGTAGCTGAACCAAAGCATGAAAATTAGGAATCCCATGAATGCAATGCACCCGTTATTACAGTTGCAATTCATAATTCACCGTAACTGAAATGAGCAATTCATGTAAATTAAATACACGGATAATGACAGCTAGAATAGATACGTTACTTGTCATCAATGTAATGCTATATATATGAACTTGTGTACAGAATAATACATTGAAGAAAATACATACAATTCTGCAAATTAAACACTCTAAATTCTCTTTTATGGTATCAGAGCTATTAAAAGACTAATGTCTCAATGTCTTCCTCAAATTCTTTCGCAGCTCACTCTCCCTCTTTTGTCATCTCTATGCCTTCTGTCACAACTGTCAAACTTAACCACAATAACTTTCTTCTTTGGAAAGCTCAGCTTGTACCTTACTTCAGAGGCCAAGACCTCTTTGGATACCTTGATGGTAGTATTCCAAAACCACCCAAAATCATCTCAGTCACTAATTCTAAAACGTCTGCTGTCACCGAGCGACTTAATCCAGCTTATTCACAATGGATTCGTCAAGATAATCTCATTCTTATGACCTCCTTATCTGAACCAATTCTTGCTCAAGTGGTTACATATACAACGTCCAAAGCTGTCTGGAATGCATTGGATGAAACCTTCTCCTCTCGGTCTCGTGCATGAATTCTACAAATTTGCACACAACTAGAAACTGCAACAAAAGGTGGCAAGACAACCACTGATTACTTTCATTTCATCAAACGACTAACTGATGAACTTGTTGTCGCTGGACAACCACTAAATCATGATGATATCATAACCTATTTACTTGCAGGTCTCAGTCATGAGTATGATAGTCTTGTGGCTTCCATTTCAGCACGCACTGATGATATTACACTGGAGGAGATCTACTCTTTATTGCTGACTTCTGAAGCCCGTTTATCTAGGCATCAGCTCTCCCCTATCAACCAGCAGATCTATGCAAATATTGCACAAAGACAACACTTTAATAGGAAGAAACTTTCGTGACAGGGGGCGTGTTCAGCGTGGTGGTCACAATTCTGGGGGCAGAAACCTTAATCAATCATCTGTTGTATGCTAAATTTAATAAAATTGGCCATTATGCTAAGAAATGTTATTTTAGGTTTGATGTGTCTCAGCAGGATACAACCTATATACCAGCAAAACAAGGGGCTGGTGGCAATGCATCAAGGCACCAACAACTGGGACACTACATGGAATGCAGATACAGGGGCCACCCATCATTTTACAAATGATACTAATAATTTGAATCTTTCAGAAATCAAACTATTCTGGTGCAGATAATGTGTAAGTTGGAAATGGTTAAGGTTTGCAAATATCAAAAACTGGATCCTCTATACTTTCCACTCCCTCATCTACTTTTCTTCTTAATCAAGTTCTCCTTGTCCCTGAATTACATCAAAAATTACTGTCAGTACACCAATTTTGTATAGACAACAATGTGTATTTTAAATTTCACTCTTTTCATTTTCTTGTGAAGGATTACTAGGGGGAAGGTCCTTCATCACAGTTTACTTCATGATGGCCTCTATATTCCACGAGCACTCTCTAGTATTTGTTCCTGTGATTGGCATCGCAAGCTTGGTCACGCATTTGCTCCCGTCATCAATAAAGTCTTGTCCACTCTTCCATTTCATGTCATGCAGAATAAAACATCTCATATTTGTACTGATTGTCAAATGGAAAAAAACCATAATTTTTCCTTTCACACTTCCATGTCTGTTTCGTTAAACCCGTTGGATTTAATCTTCACCGATGTATGGGGACCAGCTTTCATACCATCTACAACCTGAGCCAAATATTATGTTAGTTTCCTAGATGACTATTTGAAATTTCTCTGGCTATTCCCTATTAAACTAAAATCTAATGTTGAACATGTGTTTTTAACCTTTCAAACGCATGTGGAAAAACAGTTTGATAGGAAAATTAAAGCTATTCAATCTTATTGGGGTGGAGAGTATCGCCGTTTAAACAACTACTTTCAAATAAATGGAATTCATCATCGCCTTGCTTGCCCACACACCCATCAACAAAATGGCTCCATTGAACGCAAACATAAACACATTATCGAAGTTGGTTTGAGTCTCTTAGCTCATTCCAATTTACCAATGATTTACTGGGAAGATGCGTTCAACACTGCCACATACATCATCAACAGACTTCCAATACCAATATTAAATCACAAGTCCCCATACGAAATTCTTTATAGCAAGACTCCTGATTATCAATTTATGCGTGTGTTTGGTTGTGCTTATTGGCCAAATCTACGATCATATAACAAGAACAAACTTAATTTTCAATAAAAAACATGCATTTTCATTGGTTACAGTTCGTGTCATCAAGGATACAAGTGTCTCGATCTCTCTACGAGAAAAAAATAGGTCTCTCATCATGTTATATTCGATGAATCTCTCTTTCCATACTCTAAAATATATCCATCGGTGAAAATCAGTCTGATTCCTCCTCTGTTTCTCTTCCTCATTAAATCGTGTCTGTACCAACCTCATGTCCAGTTAATTTGCAATCTAACCATTTTTCTTCAAGTACACCATCTGCACCTCTTGTTTTGGTTTCTGCAGGAACAGATCAATCTCCACTAGCGGCCTCTGCAGATCCAAGAATAGATTCTACTCTGTCTGTGCCCCCAGAAATGACTCATGCTTCTCAGGATTCTTCACAATCAGCTCAGGCCCCATTACCAACAGCATCTGCAAATATATTTTCCCCGAAATGCTCTCAGTTCAACATGCTTCTCCACAACCAGTTCCCCACAACAATCGCTCAATGGTCACAAGGTCTAAAAACCACATTCATCGTCCCAAACGACCTGGTGCTGATTTCATTCGTTATCCTCTCCCAAGAGCACTTGTGGCAGCACAGGTTACCTGGGCAGCTGAACCAACAACCTACAATCAAGCATCTAAGTCAACACATTGGCGTGAAGCCATGAATACTGAATTCTCAGCACTACTACACAATGGTACTTAGTCCTTGGTCATACCTCCAACTCATGCAAACATTGTGGGCTGTCATTGGATCTACAAAATCAAACGGAAGACGGATGGAACAATTGAGCGTTACAAAGCTCGGTTGGTTGCTAAGGGGTTTCACCAATAGGAAGGTATTGATTTTTACAAAACCTTCAGTCCAGTTGTAAAGCATGCCACAATTTGTTTAGTCATTTCGGTTGATGTCTCGTACAATTGGCCAATCACACAACTTGATGTGCAAAATGCCTTCTTGCACGGTGATCTACATGAAACTGTTTTCATGACACAACCGCAAGGTTATGTTCATCCTCAATACCCTAATCATATGTGCAAATTACACAAGTCCCTCTATGGATTACTACAAGCACCACGCTCTTGGTTCTCCAAATTATCCACCAAGTTGTAGACCTTGGGGTTCCGAGAAAGCAAGGCTGACAACTCTCTCTTTGTGCTTCGGAAAGCTAAGGCCGTTATCTATATTCTTATTTATGTTGACGATATATTGATAACTAGATTCAGTGCATCTCTCATCCAAGATACTATTCATTCTCTGCAAACATCATTTGCTGTCAAAGACTTAGGCACATTAAATTATTTTCTGGGGGTTGAAGCCCTTTGGTGTGCAGATGGTTTGTTCTTAACCCAAAGGAAATATATTGTTGAATTACTTCAGAGAAGCAAGATAGAGAATGCAAAACCTTGCACTAGTCCAATGACTTCTAACTGTCATCTCTCATCTACGGATGGTACCCCATTTGAAGATATAAGCTTCTACTGTAGTGTAGCTGGCAGCATGCAATATCTTGCATTCACTAGACCAGATCTTGCCTTTGCTGTACATAAAGTCAGCAAATTTATGCACAATCCCTTGGACACACATTGACTTGCTGTCAAGTGCATTCTGCGTTACCTCAAGCATTCCATTTCCACAGGTTTATTTATTAGCAGACACACTGACTTCAACGTGCAAGCCTTCACAAATTTGGATTGGGCTGCAGATCGAGATGACCGAAGATCAGTCAGTGCATACTGTATTTATATGGGTTCCAACTTAATTTCTTGGAGCTGCAAACAACAAGCAACCGTAGCCCACAACAGTACCGAAGCTGAGTACAAAGTTATTGCAAATGTTGCTGCTGAGCTCACTTGGTTCAGATCCATTCTTCATGAGCTTGGTTTGCCCCCGCAACACAGCCCAACCTTATGGTGTGACAATATTGGGGCTACGTATCTTACTTCGAGTCCAAAATTTCATGCCCGAACCAAACATATCGAAATTGATTTTCATTTCGTCCGCGATCAAGTCTGCAACAAAGAGCTCATTGTTAAATTCATTTCCAGCAGAGACTAGTTAGCTGATGCTCTTACTAAACCTCTACCGCCAGCAAAGTTTTGTCAGGATCAACTCAATCTGAATGTCCGTGACCTACCCTTCAGCTTGAGGGGGCGTGTAGAAGAACAGGTAACGATAGCTGGACTCAAGCATGAAGATCAGGGAGCCAATGAATCCCATGAAGATAATGCAGTCGTGATTACAGCTGAACTGAAACATGAGGATCATGAAGATCACGTAACAGTAGTTGAACCAAAGCATGAAGATCAGGAATCCCATGAATGCAATGCACCCGTTATTACAGCTGCAATTCATAATTCACCGTAACTGAAATGAGCAATTCATGTAAATTAAATACACAGATAATGACAGCTAGAATAGATACGTTACCTATCATCAATGTAATGATATATATATATATATATATATATATATATATATATATATATATATATATATATATATATATATATATATAAACATATGTGTACTGTAATAATACATTGAAGAAAATACATATAATTCTGCAAATTAAACACTCTAAATTCTCTTTTAGGTTCATCACTGAAGGGCGTGTTGGATTCAGACAGACTGTTGCTGTAAGGTCATATGAAATTGGTGCTGATAAAACTGCAACATTGGAAAGAATTCTCAACCTTCTTCAGGTTAACTACTTGACAGAAACATTTTGTGTGTTTGTGAAGAGGACTGATAGAATTCTAAAATATTTGAATTTGAAACTCTCACGATGATGCAGGAAACAACATTGAACCATGTATGGGTATCTGGACTTCTCGATGATCGATTTGGCGCCACACACGACAAAAATGTTTCATAGTAGTTAAAAAAACGAGACAAAACAACGTCGTTTTTACCTTGGTTTAAATTTTGGCTCGTTCTGGATTTTTTAGCCAAATACCGGCTAAAACGTTCCGGTTTCGTTCCGCTAGTTTCATTTAGGCCAAATAATATTTTTTTAAATAATGAAAATTTTTACAATATCAATCATATCTCTTAATCCGACCATTAGATTGAGATAAAATTTTACAAGGAGTCTCTTGACATATTTATACATATTATATTAAAAGTTTCAGAGCAATCCGAGAATGTAAAGACCTTATGAGATTGATGATGACATTCTCATAATATTATACATGTTTATAATTTTATTCAGAATAATCATTTTATTGTATATTTTTTTAGATTAAATTGCACATTTCTAAATAATTTATTTTTGGATTTGAACTAATTTTTTTGAATTAATATATATATATATATATATATATATATATATATATATATATATATATATACATAAACAGTACAACCCCGAAATGGAGCGACAATACACCTCAAAACCAAAACATTCTGTTCCAATTGAAAAAATAGGTACCAACCGAAACAGAATTATAACCTTGAGTCTAACTGGTTTTTGCAGGGGTGAAGTAATGGAGGTTGAAACATGGTCGGGGCATCAGGGGAAAATGGAAAGCGTCGAGATTGGCTTATCAGAAGGGATGTCACCGGAGAGGTCTTAGTTCGAGCTACAAGGTATGACTCTGAACATCCCCTTTCTTTCTTTCATGGTTATCTTGGTTTATCTTCTAAGGCGTTGCAAATCTGAAACAGTACTTGGATGATGGTGAACCAACAAACTAGACGGCTTTCAACGATGCCGGAAGTAGTCAGAGCTGAGATATCACCCTGGTTTATAGAAAATAAAGCGTTTGACGAAGAGATTCTTGAAAAAATATACAAGCTAGACAAGAATGCCAAATTTACAAACAACAACTTGAAGATGATCTGGTTAGAGAATAGTATAAATTAAATTGTGGGATCTCATTTAACAACTTATGTTTTTATATAAAATAGTTCCTTAACATGGTATCAGAGCTTTGTTGATCTAGCGGTCACGAGTTCAAATCTCACCACTTTCATTTTATTTGATAAAAATCGAACACAAGGTAGTGTGAGTCCGTGTGCAAGTTTCAAGCCCAGAAGATTTTCACTTGAGGGGATGTATTAAAGAATAATATAAATTATATTCTAGAATCTTATTTAACAATATAAATTTTTGGATGAGATAATTACTTAACAGATATTGTATAATGCTACCTTCATTATCAATAATAGACTTCGGACATCATAGTCATACAATATTTTCGGTCTTGAAAACATTAATCACCATTTAAGCAATGTGATCCTACCTCTTCCCTCAATCTATATTGTAGGCTCAGGAATACGCTAATAAGTTGCCTGTTTTCTATGTAGCCCAAGAGAAGCGACTTAGACATGAATCACCATGTGAACAATGTTAAGTACTTTAAAAAACCAATCTCATTACAAAATCTGGATAGCCAGGATCATCCCTCGCAAGTTTTTGGAGAACTATCAGCTAACCAGGATGACTCTGGAGTATAGAAGGGAATGCAGCGGTACAGACGTGGTTGAATCACTGTGCAATGCAAACCTGGAGAAGAGAGTTTTGCAGAAAGACATCAGGAAAAAACTGTAGATTCACTAGCGTCAGCTTTATTTCAGGATGGTGACCACAGGAAATCAAACACCCATCTTCTGCAGACTACAGGAGATAAGGAAAGTGCTGAGATTGTTCGAGGCCGAACCATTTGGAAAAGAAAACTCTGAACTTTGCACTTGGTTCCTAGTTAGCTGATCATGCCAAGAACAACTATCCTTACGGAAACATCCTAGCAGACAAGAAAGTTAAGACTTCCACTACCATTTAAAAGTGTTTTTTTTTTTTTTTTTTTTAAATTAAAAATTATTTTTAAATTAAAAAAATAGTTGTTTTCGCTGATATTAAAAATAATTTTTAAAAATAGATGTTTATATATATATATAAAGGAAAATAAAGCCATGCATGGAAATCTCACAGCACAGTTTTCAATCTCCGAAGCTGTGAAAGTTGACTGCACCATCCACTGCCAGAAGGTGGGCGAAGGTTCTACTGGTGAAGCTCTACCGTTGGATCGAAATAAGTAAATATATAGTTTCTATCTTTTCTAAGACTAATTTTTATTTAACTATATGATAAAAATATATACAATTGTAGTATTAAATATCAATCTAATATTGAAATGATGTAAAGAATTAAGTGACAAATAAATATTAAAATATTTAACATCACAATACAAACAAAGAATTTATCTTATTGTTTAATGAATATCTCCATCAAAATAAATTTGTAATAGAAAAACACATATATTTATAATAGAAATTGACTCACACATGAAATTTATTGAATAAGAAAAAATGCAAGGATGCACATATGAAAAATCTTACAAAAAATTATTATTAAAAAACAAAAAATCAATCAAAAATAATTATTTTTATTAAAAAAATAGATAAATTATACATACCTCTTTAAAAACTAAACACACTCAATATCATTAAAAAATCATCACAAACTAATTAAAACATAAACGTAAAATTTACTTGAAAAAAATATCAACTAATGCATTATTTAAAAAAAAATCATTTTTTTGCTGACTCCTCACCAACAAACACTTTCTCTCTCTAAAATTTTTTTGGTAACCTCTTCACTCTTCTCCAACTTTAAAAGAATAAAAAAAAGAGAAAAATAAATTTCAATATCAAAATTAAATTTTATAAAATTCAAGAAACTGATCTTCAATCTAGAAAAAAAAGTTTATTAAAAAAGAAAAAAACATTATTCTATTTGTTTTTTTAAAAATAATAAATAAAAAAAACCCGTCGATTACACGCTTGGCTATCTCAAAACCCCAACTTTTCATTTCAAATTTCCACAGAACCACTCTCGATCTCACTCCCTCACTCCCTAGGGTTAACCTCTTCCCCTTCTACCCGCACCTCCCTACTTATTTTACACTCTCACACCCACTGCATTGGGTTAGGGCTTCAAACAGACCATTCAATGGCAGCTATCTCGGCTCCTAGACCTTCGAAAACTGAGTCCTACATAGAGACAACAAGGGAAAAGAAGACATCCGCCATGCCAACATCAAGGCGGCGTGCGCGGTGGCTGACGCCATCAGAACCAGTCTTGGTCCTAAAGGAATGGACAAAATGATTTCAACGGCGAGCGGCGAAGTCATCATCACCAACGATGGCGCCGCCATTGTTAACAAGATGGAGGTTCTTCAACCTGCTGCAAAGATGCTCGTTTAGCTCTCTAAATCTCAAGACTCCGCTGCTGGTGACGGAACCACCACCGTCGCTGTCATCGCCGGATCGTTGCTTAAGCAGTGCCTTACTCTCCTCTCAGCTGGTATCCACCCCACTGTTATCTCCGATTCATTGCATAAAGCTTCAATTAAAGCTGTCGATGTTTTGACTGCAATGGCTGTGCCGTTAGAGCTAACGGACCGTGATTCGTTGATTAAATCTGCTAGTACGTCATTAAACAGTAAAGTAGTGAGTCAGTATTCATCATTGCTAGCTCCCTTAGCCGTTGATGCTGTTCTGTCTGTTGTGGATCCTGCGAAGCCTGATCTAGTTGATCTTAGGGATATAAAGATAGTGAAAAAGCTTGGTGGAACCGTGGATGATACGGAGATGGTTAAGGGTTTGCTTTTTGATAAGAAAGTGAGTCGTGCTTCAGGTGGGCCTACGCGTTTTGAGAATGCGAAGATTGCAGTTATTCAGTTTCAGATTTCCCCACCAAAGACTGATATTGAGCAGAGCATTGTGGTTTCTGATTATGCACAAATGGATAGGATTCTGAAGGAAGAGAGGAATTATATTTTGGGTATAATTAAGAAGATTAAGGCTACTGGGTGTAATGTGTTGTTGATTCAGAAGAGTATTTTGAGAGATGCGGTGACAGATTTGTCTCTTCATTATTTGGCGAAAGCAAAGATTCTGGTGATAAATGATGTGGAGAGGGATGAGATTGAGCTCATTACTAAGACTGTGAACTGTTTGCCTATTGCAAATATTGAGCATTTCAAAGAGGAAAAACTGGGTTATGCCGATCTTGTTGAGGAGGTTTCACTTGGAGATGGGAAGATTGTGAAGATTACTAGGATTAAGGATATGGGAAGGACTACCACGGTGCTTGTACGTGGGTCTAATCAGTTGGTTCTTGATGAGGCAGAGAGGAGTTTGCATGATGCGTTGTGTGTTGTTAGTTGCTTGGTGAGCAAACGTTTTTTGATAGCTGGTGGCGGCGCTCCGGAGATTGAGCTGTCGCGGCAGCTCGGGGCATGGTCAAAGGTGCTTCATGGGATGGAAGGATACAGTGTGAAGTCATTTGCAGAGGCACTCGAGGTCATTCCATATACTTTAGCAGAGAATGCAGGATTGAGCCCAATTACTATCGTGACTGAACTGAGGAACAGGCATGCTCAAGGAGAGATCAATACAGGAATCAATGTGAGGAAAGGGCAGATCACGAATATTTTGGAGGAGAACGTGGTGCAGCCTCTGCTTGTCAGTACAAGTGCCATGACACTGGCAACAGAGTGTGTACGGATGTTATTGAAGATTGATGACATTGTTACTGTCAGGTAGAATGAAATTGAAAATGAAAAGTGTTTAGTCGCTAGGCTGTCTTGAATTTTTTGTTTGAGCCGCTTAGGAATGGGGGGCTGTTTTACCTTTACTTTTTATATTTACGTCAGGAACAATCTTAGTGATGAGTTATGGTTAAGGAATTTTGCTAGATGAAAAATTAAGTTTGAAAGTCTAATTTGGGTTAAATTGAGAATATTAAAATTTTCAGAGATAAAATTTATTTTTCTTACCAAGTCAATTAGTTGAAATGGGGAGAAAATTACAATAAATTAAGAGTCATCATATAATAAAGGACCAAATTAAACTTTGATAGAAAAAAAAGGTTAGAGATTCGCGATGTATAGTCACTATTCAATTTTCCCTCCAAATTTTTACCGATTTTTTTTTTATTTGGTACCAACTTTGTAGATGTATTTAATGCTCTTACCCTTCATAAAATTTGACAAATCTTGCGAGAAAGTGATCCATTCTTGACTATAATGAAGCAGAACCTGGAATCCAGTTCATCAGTGCCCAACCGGAGTCCTTGAATGTAGAGAGTTTTCTGCAACATGTCACCCCCCTCTCAACTTTGACAATTTGGAGAAAAAATCATTTTGCAATTTGATCCATCTGATAGAGAATTCAAAGTCTCTCACTAGATAATTTCTTTGCATGTTCCTAAGCAACCGCTTTGATAGGAGATAATATAGCTTTCACTTATCTTGTTGAAGAGCTTCACAGAAAGCCTGAGTAGGTAATGCAGTCACTATCACTATCACTATCAACCGTTAGAAAGGCAAAGGCATCTTCTTCTGTCAGGGAAGCTCTCCGTAGCAGATACTGAAATGGGAAATTCTATTTCAGAGATAGAAACTCAAGAATTATTCTCCCAAGGCTGAAAAAACTCTATATTTAAATTCCACATCCCTGACATTACAAAACCACCGCAAAACACCAAAAATATACGGGTTCACTCCAAAACAACCAGCTTAGCAACAGTTTCTATGGGACTTCAAGAAGTAACTGGAAGTTGCAAAAAAGATGAGAAATTACAAATGCCCTAGTTGACCGAAAACTGGCGTCATATGGGGATGTCTCTTCAAAGAAGAAACATTAACTAGCTGCCATCCACAAGATAAGCTGGCTTGCTAAATTTTAATTTACACTGTCCAGCCTTATGCTGATACCATAAAGTGATCATCAATTGAGTTAGAGAAGGTGTAGAAAACAAAGAAATGTACAGATGAAGTCCAAGAATAAAAAGAGTTAGTTCGTCGTTTAAGTGTTAAGAACATGCAAAGAAATTCCTACACCAATTTGAAACAATCAACAAACAAAACAAAAATAATCGTCGAAACCATAAAGAGACAGAGACAAAGACCGGGGCAGAGAGAGAGAAGAACCTGAAGACAAATTATGGAAGATCTTTCACGCAACAAAGAATCCAAAATCCTCTGGTTTCTGACAAGCCAATAGGCCCTGTAATCACTTTCACGTGAATTCTGATCTTGATCATTGTTAATGTGAAGACGTTTATAAATAGGTGCGAGAATATTAAACGGTGTAAAAGTTATACAAGGTTGTTGCCGATGATCTCTCATTGACATTGATGATGATATTGCATGACTTCCTATTCTTGATCTCCTTTCCTTTCTCATTTCTTGCTCTTTCTCTAATACCTTTCGTACACTCAAATTTCAAAACAAAGTATCAAATTCTGAGGCACCACAACGGAAAAAAATAAGAAGATATGACAAGTGGGGTGGTGGCAGGGGAGGAGGGAAGGCTAGTTTTGACGGAAAAGGTTGTGGTGGCAGTCGTAGAGGCCGTTTTGAAGCAGCCCATCAAAGGAGGCAGAAAAACCACCACAACCACCACCAACAAGAAGAGGATGAAGAAGAAGAATAGCAAGAATATTGTGAAAATGGTGGTGCGGTGCGACTAAAGAAAGGCAACCTCATTCCCTTGAGTCTTCAGAGTTTATTGCAAACAATATATCTATTATAGCTTCACAGTTTATGATATGTAAGCTTGTTTTTATTTTTCTTATTTGATAATGAAATATATTTTCAAATGATTTTAATTGTGCATTCCTCTTATAAGTCTTGAACATTTATTTAATAATTTTTTTTATAAATTTACTTGTGCAATATTCTAAAAATTTAAATCTAGAAAGTCAAAAATAAATAGATAAAAATATATTTCCTTGATCACTAAAATAATCTCTTAGATTTATTATTATGATATGGAATTTGGGTTCATGACTTTCAAGTGCAAGTCGGTCGAATATCAAACAAGAGCATAATCAACTAGATGTGTGTGTGTGTGTGTGTGTGTGTGTGTGTGTGTGTGTGTGTTTATGTTGGTTGCAATGAAATGAAATCTATGAATTTGATCGGTAGCTCATAACGATGGAAGAATATAGATTCTTAATTATGTTTATGGGAGGCAAAACTTGGACCACAACTAATTTTATAAGAGCATCCTAATTTAATTAATAAACTATTCTTGTAAGCTGTAACTTGGCTTGAAAATAAGGTTATTTTATAATTAAAATATATCCATAAATACATAAACATGTAAGAATAGTGAATAATACAGTATGATTATACAGGAATCGAGGGTATTTTGTCCTCGTGTGAAAAAAACTAGCTTGAGAAATTCCAATTTTGATTCCTATTGACTCTCATCTTACCAATTTGCAAGTTCTATAAATATTATATGAACTCCATATATATATATATATATATATATATATATATATATATATATATATATATATATATATATATATTGGTTGATGTATTAACAAAAAGATGCCATGAGTTCGATCAATAAAAAAATGATGCTATAATGTTTGCATATATTAACCAAAAGCTATAGTGGTAGCTTTTCAAAGTGTTTATCGTGCCGAAATACATCAAAATGATGTTTTTTTATATTTTAAAAATCATTTTTGAAATCAGCACATCAAAATGATCTAAAACACACGAAAACATATTCATTTAAAATGAATTTTTTTTTTCAAATTTCGGCCAAAAACCAGTGGAATTGCAATGCCAAACGGGCACTATCGTTCATCAATACCAAGGTATGATGCTATAGCGTCTGCATGTTTTGATTTTCTTATTTTTGTTCCCTTTAGCTTTTAATCTTACAAATACTTTACCATGTTATCGTTCCTTCTCCTTGGTACACATAAAACATCATAGAAATGAGAGCATTTCTTGCAGGATTAGCCTTTCGGCTAGCTAGCTTACCTGAGGGTGTTTGTTGTGGTTACTCAGGTGGTACTATCTGCGCTGTTAAGCTCTCTATGGATCCATTTCCAGACATGAGAGCATCGGAAATGTGGGAGTTCATGATTGGGATGTGATGGAAGAGTTGGTCTACTGTTACTTTGCTGTGATCTACTCTCCTGAACTTCATATAACATCTTTGCAAATGCATTTTCTTAATTAGTTTATTATGCTGTCATTTTTCCTAGCTCATGTATTCATTTAAGAACCTGTGCTAAAGTTCTTTTTCGGTGGGAAAACTCCTAAAAATGGTGCATCTAGTCAACATCTTTCTAGTCCACTACCCCTGGAAGATGAAGTATTGTATCCCTACCTACTAATTTTCTCCCATCCATCACGAACACCATGAGCTATACAAGCTTTCAGCTATCTCTGCAAATCCGAATAATAATAGAGAAGCTGCTATTGAAAGGTTTTTGTTCTATTTATTTCTGTCCACAAATGCCAATCTAATTAAGAATAAACGACTCCTGCAAATTTACTTTTGCGCATTGAAACTCTATTTCTCTAATTTTCTCCAACTTCAGAAGAGCTTCAAGAGAAGTAGAATGGATTTATTCATGGACTTTGTCATGTCTATCTTATCTAAACACATATCTACAATACACTACGACAGACCAACTCAGATCCATATTTGTTGACCACTGATAAATTTTAGACAGATGCATGAATAACTTGCATGATTGTCAGTTAAACTAGACCTGTAGCTGTTCTTATGGCTGTTCTGTTGGAGCATACACAGTAACACAAAAATGCTAAAAAGGACAACATTTTTGCTTTGCCTTTGCTTATGCATGCTTCGTTGGAGATGCTCTTAGTCAATCATTTATATCAGCGGTACATGATTGATTTGTCCCCGAGTAAAGAATTAATTACAGACATATATAACTTGTTTTTCTTAGCAACATCTAGCAAATTGGTCAATAAGCTAAGTAGACGATGGTAACTAATTGTATTCCATTTGTAATGATGAATTCATGAGTTCGACTTGATGTATGAGTGCGAATATTGCCTCCCGAATAAAATCCATCGAGTTGTTTCCAAATTTGTAATCAAAAGATTTATTCTCAAATTTGGATCCCATTGAAAAGGCAAAGATTCACAGTGTGTTCACTCTTCAAGGATTTACTTACAAAATCCTTAAAAAAACCATCGAGTTGTTTCCAAATTTGTAGTCAAAGGATTTATTCTCAAATTTATATCCCAGCAAAATGCAGACATATACGTACATCGTGTTAACTCTTCAAGGATTTACAGAATCCTTGACAGAACGAGATTCAATATCTTCATTAGTGATAGTAAGAGGAGAAGCTGGCTTAACCTTTGTAGATTCTACTGTTGTGGCAGCTTCCATACTTGACTTGGGCGTGTTTGTCATCTCCTTGGTTTTTCCCCACAAAAAGGAGTACAAACCAATTATTATCAAAACCATGCCCAGCAATCTGCAATCATAATAATCTCCTTCTAATTAGCAATAGAACGAGAGGGTAGATTTTGGAAACAATAAATTATTTGTTAAAAAAGAAAGGAAGGAAAGAACATACGTGCCAACAGTGATTTCTGCACCCAGTATGAGAGCCTCCAAAACTGCCACAAATATTAGTGTCAAAGGGTTGAACATAGGAGGATAGGAAGGGCCTCTTCTAACAACTGCCCAGCTAATCAAGCAAAATGTTGCAGCTGAGGCTAAGGATCCCTGCAAAAATTCCATATACTAACTTGTGAGAAAGATGATTGACGATACAAGTCCATATTATAGAAAAATAAGCTCACGGAAGGGAAGAGAATGAAAACACAGAGGTTAAGAATAGTTGCAACTTTCCAAGTCTATTTACAGAAACTCATCAGTATAAGGTAAGTATAATCAACTATGTATTTTACAAATGGAAGGTCAAATACTGAATAATGCCGTTGCTTGTGTTTAGGAGATTTCCAAGGTATGATCAGCAGATTGAATGGGATCAGCTAGCAGATTGGATGGGATTCGTGTTGATACTCTCTTTACATATCCATTTTATGACTGGTTCCTTCCTTAAGAGATACTGTCCCATCTTTAACTGGCTTAATCATAGCTGTGTGATGGGTTAGTCTATTTTTCTAAGAGTTACTGGATAAGTTTCCTAGTGGAACATCAGATATTACATTCATATTTAATTTTTCTCCAAGAAAATAATTTCTAGGCGCAGTTATATCTAGTAAATTGACTTACAGAGTAGATGATGGTAAGTAGCTGCAGATTCCACTCTAGCTTCCAAGCAGCGCTACTTCGATCCATGCATAGACCTAGTACTGCTGATTCGATGGAAGCCAAGAAACAAGTGATCATGGTTGTGTGATATTTGAATGGGAACACCTTGAGCAATTTGGCCTATCAAAAACAAAAACAAAAACAAAAACAATTCGTTGAAGAGTGCCCAAACAATTAGAATCATTAAATTATCACAAAAAATAAAACATTTTTACAGAAAAGCAAGCAAGAAAACAATTAAAAAAAATCACTAAAATCGTCATTTTCATTGCACAATCAATGAAACCATAAAATTATCTCAAAAAATAGTAAAAAAACTTAAACAAAAAAGAAAACATGTGCTAATTAAGGATACATATTGAAAGTGGTAATATATACATCGATACGAACCTGCAATATATACCATAAAGAATAACACAAGCAACTGCCGATGAGCATGATTGTTCCACGAGCCACATGAGCCACCGATGAGTTGACTTGAACATGATGTTGAAGAGTTTTATGAATAAGGTGGAATGTTTTTCCCTTGTAAAGACAAGCTAGCATAGCTCCTGAAACGCATAGTATGGCGCCTGATATCTTGATTTTCCCCGCTCGAGTACTCAGTCCTAATTTCTCGAGTCTACCCACATGGTTATATTTTACATATAAAGCTACCAAAATATATACATTTGAATATGCGTTCATAAGTTTAGAATTAAAATATATTAAAGTACCTGAAGATGATGGAGAAAACAAAGGTTACTATTGGAACCAAGTTGAGGAAGTTGACAGCGTATGTAGCCGAGGTATATTTGAGACCGTAATAGAACAATCCCATAGCAAACAATATCCTGCGCCATATGCGTACGTTTGTATTATATATCCTCTCACAACTTGGACATCTAGGATGCATCTTCTTCCATTTGTATATATAAAAATTTGAAATGCCATATTTGAGTCGCAAGATACTTCTTGAATCGAGTCATTTGCATATTTGGTAGTTAAAAAGGGCCACACATTTTAAATCAATTCTAATTCTTACAACTCAGACATCAAGACAAGACAAAACTATATATTTTTTTTAAGGAAGTAGGGCAAAACTAACTTATGAGATGAAAAACGCAACCAAACGAATGAGGTTATTTTATATGATGTTATACTAGAAATAAAGGTTCAATAAATGCGAACTTTTTCCCCCGTAATATAATTAAAGAATTGCCATGTCAAGACAAATTGTTTTCTTGAACGTATAAAAAAACACACAAATGCAATTAATGACAGTGCTGTATAATATTAAAATTTTTTTTTCTGTGTTTAATTCCTTATTCTTGATTTGTTAAATGAACCATTTTCCTTTTATTTGAGATTTATTGAAATTAAACCCAGATATGATTAGATTTCGTTCTATCCAAATTTAACTTAATTTAAATGGGATATCATTCAAAACACAGAAAAAATGCTCACACTTGAAAGAAACAGTACTTACCCACTCAAGGAATTAACAAAAAGCCAGAAAAAAACAGACCAATTCATCTTACTTTTGATGCCTCTGCAACCACAACAGTAATAAGAGATTAATGGTGTCAAAAACCCACAGGAAAAATGATTGATGAGAGTATGAGATACCTTTCAAAGTAGAAAGCAAAGGGAGCCATGCAAAGGGCAGCGACCACATGCCTGTAGGTCATAAGTGCAAGCACAAATGTTCCATTATTCAATATGATTTTAGAAAGCAATTGCATTCCCGTTGCCATCACTTGAACCATCAACATGCTCATCACTGCTTGCGATGAAACAAAACAGTTCTTCACCCTTCCACCGGCCTCCATCATTCTCCCCGCCTCTCCTCTCTACGCTAGATTTAGAGTAGAGAGGATTGATTAAACCCCTTTTGTTGCTGTACTGAATTCTATGTGTATGGTACTGTTTTTTTTGAGATGGTGTAGGAAAAAGAAAGGGGCTTAATTAGCCGCATTAGGGCATTTTAAGGAAAGCTGATGAAGAGGGAAGAGAAAACATTACATGTAGAGGTGCCGGTGGAAGTCAGGAAACTATCTTCCCGTGGAAGATGGTCGCTGTGGCATCCACGCATGCCTGGCTGGCCTTGTTTCTTGGCTAATTAAGCTAGGGAAAGTGTTTTGGTTTTACTAGGTTACCATCACTAATAAAATTATTAATTTTGTCAATCGCACTAATTAAGCAAATGACGGCATCACACCGAAAAAATAAATGCTTCATGGTTCTTGCATTGGATATATATATATATATTATCTATCTATCTATATATATACACACCTACGGAAATTGTTATGGTTTCGCTAGGCTTCTATCATTACTAAAATTATTATTTTTGTAAGTTGATCCAAAGATTGGAGACCTTGGATTTAATCTAGAGGGTTTGTAATTTGATCAGTAAGAACTTAAGTACTAACCTAGTAATTGAGAATCAAATTATATAGGCATGCAGATTCCCCAACCTGGATAGGCAGTGCCAACTGAACTGGCTATTCCTGTGCTCGTTTCAAGTGAAAGTACTGAATTGTTAGGCTGAAAAATCAGCACCATCAAATTTATAGACAAGCAACGATAGTTGGTTACTTAGATCGGTATTGTGAAATGAAATTGATTCGATTCCAACATATAGAGTAATTAATAATCTATTAGGTGTAAATACCTCACATACTATTCTCATTAAATATGTCACTGATCACCTCTTTATGATTTGGTGGTGCATCAAAGGTTTTGAAATATAACTAAATAGGCTAAACATCAGAACGTTACTCTTCATTTTCAAGTAGTCATTGCCTTGGTGCCTAACATTTATGGAGGTCTAACATTTAGGCACCATTTCAGTGCCAAACATAAAAGCCTAACATTTATAATAGCTTCATATTTTTCTACTTTGAAGATTTTAATTTTCATAATATCTTCACACTTGATCATTTGATTCTTCTATCCTTACTATACTTACTATCTTATACTGCTTACATTTCTGCTAAAACATAAAAGTATCTAAACCATATGTGTTTGCTAATATCAATTGGTTTGATTCAAGGATTTTAGGTTTTACTATGTAAACCTTTTTAAATTCATATTTTCATCTTCCACTACTTCTGAAATAAAATAAGATTTGAATAAATATGTCTTTTGTTCTTGAATGAATCATTGAATTCCTTGTAATCTACATGGCACTCTAACTATCAAAATACAAGGGAATCTTTTTTAGTTTGTGTCTAAGCTTCTTAATAAGTTTTCTTATTCGTATATGCTTCTTACAAACTTGTGTTACCTAGCTTCTTTTGTGGATAAAACTACAGCAGTTTGAAGTTTAGGGACCTAACTAATAGCCCCTCTTGCAATTGTGAACAAACAATCTATAATTATTTTTTTCTAAGGTCACCTGCAAAATCTGAATCAACATATCTTTTGACAATAAATCTTGATCCTCTCATACATATTGCAACAAATTTGAGGTACATTTGATGTATCTTAATGGGATTGCAAGGAAAACTCCCATCCTCAATGGGAAACTTAAGCAACTCCGGTACTTGGATCTTGGATGGAACTCTTATACTGGTTTAATTCCATGTGATTTTGAGTAGGTTTCCCTTAGTCTCTCTGAAAACACCTATCTAAGCGTAGAACCAATTTCTTTTGACAAGATTGTTCAAAACCTAACCAAGCTAAGAGAACTCGCTTTGTATTCTGTAGATATGTCTTTGGTTGCACCTAATTCCTTGACGAATATGTCCTCTTCTTTGTCATCTCTTTCCCTTGGTGATTGTGGATTGCAAGGGAAATTCCCAGGTAACATCTTTCTCCTCCCAAACCTTGAAGCACTCTATCTGTCACACAACGAAGGCCTCACTAGCTCTTTTCCTTCGTCAAATTTGAGTAGTGTCTTCTCCAAGTTGGGTCTTTCTAATATGAGAATTTCACTTTATTTAGAAAACGACTTGATCAATAATTTAAAGTCGTTAAAATATATGCTTCTTCGTAATAGTAACATTATAAGGTCAAATTTATCCTTGCCTGGTAATCTCACACAACTTACTTTTTTAGACCTCTCAAATAACAATTTTAGTGGTAAGATCCCATTATCACTTGGAAACCTTGCACAACTTACCATCTTAAACCTCTCAAGCAATGATTTGAATGGTCAGATCCCTTCATCACTTGGAAATCTTATTCAGCTTGGATACTTGGATCTTAATTCCAATAATTTCAATGGAACAATACCATCCTTTTTGTTTACTCAACCTTCTTTACAACATCTTGACCTTCATAGCAATAATCTCAGAGGTGATATAAGTGAATTCCAACACGATTCATTGGCATACCTTGATTTGAGAAATAACAACTTGCATGGTACAATCCCAAGTACAATTTTCAAACAAGAGTACTTGGAAGTCCTTATTCTTGCGTTCAACACTAAATTGACAGGTGAAATTTCTTCTTCTATTTGCAAGTTGAAATCCCTTCGAGTCCTGGACTTGTCCAACAACAACTTGAGTGGCTCTACGCCACTATGTATGAGGGAACTTCGAGCAACTCACTCTCGGTTTTGCATCTTGACGCATGCAGAAAATCACGAAAGAATATGACCAACGTCAATATTCTGTAAATAAATTACAACGAGAGGAATTCTTAGAAAACTAAAAGTTTATTCAATAAATCAATAGCTAAATTTGGCTAGAGGCTTTACAATTGTATTTAAAGTAAAACCCTAACCTAACCCATGATAGATAAGGAAACGACACTAAACAATAAATTTATCATAAATGGCAAATTTGAGATAAATGCAAAATATGAAAGGCCTATAAATCCTGAGTAAGCAGTAATTGATGAAAGTCATTTCGGATTAGGAAATCAAGAGTTATGGCTAAAACGAAACTTTCTTAAAATAGCAAAATTGACGAATTCGGGGCCAAAACTATGGAATTTGGACAAAAACAGGTGGACATCAAGGGCTACGCCGTTGTCTTCTTCCACACACAATGAAACGCATCGACTGGGCGAGTTTCGCGACATTCCAACTTCGGCGCCCAGGTTGCTGAAATTCAGTTGCCTTTGAATTTCGGGTGCTCACTCTTGAGCATGTATGCTTCCGCTACTTGTTCTACATCACATCTAGGCATGAACAATCTTCTAGGCACTATGCCTCTGACATTTTCAGAGGATAATAGCTTGCAATATCTCAACCTCGGTGGCAATGAATTGGAAGGGAAAATATCACCATCTATAATCAACTGCACAATGTTGGAAGTTCTTGATCCTGGCAATAATAAGATTGAGGATACATTTCCCTATTTTCTAGAAGTGCTTTTAGAGCTGCAAATTCTCGTTCTAAAATCCAATAAACTCCAAGGTTTTGTGAATGGTCCGGCAACATATGAATCTGCCTTCTCTAAATTACAGATTTTTGACATCTCTGACAATAATTTTAGTGGGTCATTGCCAACAGGGTATTTCAATTGTCTTGAAGCAGTGATGTCCTCAGATCATAACACGGTATACATGAGGACAACAGGTTACACTGGTTATGTCTACTCCATATAAATGACATGGAAAGGTGTAGAAATTGAGTTTGGAAAGATCCAAAGTACCATCAGAGTACTCGATTTGTCAGATAACAATTTCAACGGAGAGATTCCAAAGGTGATCGGAAACCTTAAAGCACTCCAACAACTCAACCTCTCTTATAATTCCCTTTACAGGTCACATCCAGTCATCGTTAGGGATTTTGACCAATTTGAAATCACTACATTTATCTTCAAATTTGTTTACCGGAAGGATTCCAACGCAGCTGGGGGGTCTAACATTTCTTGCAATCCTCAACCTCTCACATAACAACCTCGAGGGGCCTATACCCACTGGAGAGCAGTTCAGCACCTTTAATGCAACCTCATTTGATGGAAACTTGCGTCTATGTGGATTTCAAGTGGTAAAAGAATGCTATCGTGATGGTGATCAGGAACAGTCACTGCCGCCATCAAGCTATAATGAAGGAGATGATTCGACATTGTTTGGAGATTTATTTGGATGGAAAGTTGTGGCAATGGGGTATGGATGCGGGTTCCTGCTTGGAGTTGCAATGGGATACGTCGTGTTCAGAACAAAAAATCCTGCATGGTTTCATAGGATGGTTGAAGATATATGGAATCTCAACAAGAAAAAAACAAGGAAGAAAGTCGGCAGGAGAAACTAAATAATGCAACTGTTATTTTGAAGTAAGTTTTGCAAGCATTTGAGTTTTAAGATTTTATGTTCAGTAAGTATTTTATTTGATCAATCTTACCTTTCCAATTTTGCAGTACAAATAAGATATGAAGTGGATTTGACATTGAAACAACACTAAAGTGGCAGATTCTTGGTGTGTTTTTTTTTTGTAGTTTGTATTCTTAGTGTTTTTTTTTTTTTTTGTAGTTTGCATAATTCAAGGTTACTTTTATGAAGAACAAACCATTTATGTAATAGTTTGTGTTGACAATAAAATCCAGCTTCAAATCATTTATATTTTTGGTGCAAAAGAACGAAAGGTGACTGTGGGATTCTAAGAACGATTGGACTGTGACTGCTTATTTCCTTTTGCTAAGTGATTTTCTTGACCCCTTTAATTAACATTGTTTCATATATATAAATTATTTAATTAGAAAATCTTCGCTTTGAAATTTTTTTTTATAAATTAATAGAATATTTTTTGTTATTCTCACAAATATAATAAATGTTTGCATCCAATTAAATAAAAAGTGATAGAATACTTTTGTTTTTTTAGAAGGAATAATAAAAATAATTTGAAATAAAAAACTAATAGTTTTTTTTAAATAAAAATAAATAGACACTGGATCGGGGATATAACATGGATGGCATAAATTCCAGGTGGCTTGAAAAGAATCATATTCATGTCTCTCCAAAATATGCTTCACATCAATCACCATTGAACCATCCCCGCCAAATTTCCTGGGCTCACCCACCATCCACATGACGTCTCTCTCTCTCTCACATCAACCATTCCTTTTGGATTTCTATACTATTGGCCTCAAAACTTGCGTTTCTCCTCTGCTAACCTGACTTTGACATGTTTTGGCCACACGCCTTGCTATGCTTGTCTTGTTTGATCCTTCCACTATACACTGTATCTTGATTTGGTCCTTCTACTGTTCTATACTTCAATATAACCCCTTAACAATTATGAATAACTATTAGTGATATCTTGCATTCTGTTTGGTATTTTCTGAATTTCTTGAATTCAATTCAATATAGAAATTTCCATATATAATATCGAGGGACCAAAGTGCACTTTTAAATTGACTTCCACGTGTTCTATCTGTAAAGGGAAGGCACTTTCAAGATGAAGTAGCAAGTTCAAACCAGTTTTCAATTCCATTCCACGTTAAGCAATTTTATGCCCACGATTGCCCACTTTTCTTCTCTCTATATCTGCACTACAAGGATGGATGAAGAGAGAGTGAAAAGTGGTGATGTTAAGTCAACGAGACAAGGATCGAATTTAAGAACCTGACATCTGTTCAAATGAATCGCAGCCATCGTTGGAGTTCTGAATGAGTGTTGTACTGCAACGTAGCCCTGCCTTGTACTTCTTTGCAGTACATGGAAAATGCTGGTGGGTGGGCTGGTGGTGCTTAAACTTAGAATAAATATGAAAAAATCTGCTCTGTCTTTTTCCATAGAAGAAGCTTGGGTTTTTGTTCGTTTGGTCTGGCATTTTTTGCTCTCTTTATCATTGCATTGGAAGAAGCAATCTTTATGGTTTTGGGGCATTTCTTGAAGGCCACATATCAAGTTTTTCTACTGTCTCTGTTTTTCTTGGAGAGTTCCTTAAAGTCAACCTAGAGGCTGGTCCTTGCCCATGTGTTGATTTGAGTGTTTTGTTGCCTTTCTGAAGGAAACTATATGCTGTTGCATCTTTCCGTATTGATTGATGGAGACTTGTAAGTAGATGACTGAGAAAGTTAGATTTTTTTGAAGCTTTTTAAAGCTGTGATCTAAAGAAGAAGAGGAGCAAGAAACAGAAGGCGGCCTATAAGGTAATATAAATTATGACGCTTTGTTTTTATTCTTCTTTTTTTTTTTGTAGTTTGATCAGATTTTCTTGATGTGTATTTGGCTTCTTTAAATCATTTCGATTGGATTCAAGATGATGAGATTTGGTTTGTGGATTGTATTAGTGAGAAGATTGTGATGAATATGAACATGGAAGAAATGAAAGAGATTGAGAGGGTTGAGGGAGAGGACATGGAAGAAGCTAGAGATGAGCCAGAGGATATCAAGAGGATTGCTCCATGGACTAAACAGATTACAGCTAGGGGAATTGTTGCTAGCATAGCAATTGGGATCATATACAGTGTTATAGTCATGAAGCTGAATCTCACCACTGGTCTAGTCCCAAATCTCAATGTCTCTGCTGCTCTTCTTGCATTTGTGCTCCTAAGAACATGGACTAAGCTCCTCTCAAAGGCTGGAATTGTCACCAATCCCTTTACCCGACAAGAGAATACCGTAGTTCAAACTTGTGCTGTTGCTTGTTATAGCATTGCTGTTGGAGGTTTGTGTTCTTTAATCTTAGAACATTTTTTCCTAATCTTTTTAATGTGTGTGCCAAATTGTGATTTGTTTATTGAATTGCAGGTGGTTTTGGATCTTATCTACTGGGTTTGAATAGAAAGACATATGAGCAAGTTGGGGTTGATACAGAGGGGAATACTCCTGGGAGCACTAAGGAACCTGGGATTGGTTGGATGACTGGTTTCCTCTTTGTAAGCAGTTTCGTTGGGCTACTTGCTCTAGTTCCTCTGCGAAAGGTAATATGTTTTCTTCAATTTTCTTGATGGATTCATTGTTTCTATTTTATTAGTGTTGGTGTTCTAGAATTAGCTCTTGATGAATTGATGATCGATAGTTTTCAACATCATTCGAGTCCTAATCGTCAATGATCTCGACTTCTTCTGGATGTTACTTGTAAAGTCTGAATTGATCCCTGACCAAGCATTTTGTGTTGCCCCAGATCATGATAATAGACTACAAATTGAGTTATCCAAGTGGAACTGCAACTGCAGTTCTCATCAATGGGTTCCACACTCCTACAGGAGTCAAGATGGCTAGGTAAGCATGAGTCGTGTTCCCAATTCTTGCTGATTGAGCACTGGACAGAAGTTGAGTACTAAACAACTCAAAAATGAAAATTATTACCTTGCAGGAAACAGGTGCATGGGTTCATGAAGTTCTTTTCACTAAGTTTCCTGTGGGCTTTCTTTCAGTGGTTCTATTCTGGTGGAGAAAAATGTGGATTTTCTCAGTTCCCTGCATTGGGGTTGAAAGCTTGGAGAAATTCGTGAGTGCTTGGGCTTCCTTTTTTCCCCACATCTTGTGGGAGTGCTTGTGATTGATTCTTCCATCATAAATGATTAGAGAAATTGGATTTGGCAGGTTTTACTTCGATTTCAGCATGACTTACATTGGTGCGGGAATGATCTGTTCCCATCTTGTGAATTTGTCTTTGCTTCTCGGAGCAGTGCTTTCTTGGGGATTAATGTGGCCGTTGATAGGTGGGCGTAAAGGAGAGTGGTTCCCTTCAAATTTACCAGAAAGTAGTATGAAGAGTCTAAATGGCTACAAGGTTTGCAATTAAGAAATTTTAGTTCAATATCTTCAGTAGATTCCTCCACGCATTCCTCGGTGCTCGTGATTTTTGCTGAAGTAAGTCTTGAAGAAATTCATTTATGTTGCAGGTTTTCATTTCTATTGCTCTGATCCTAGGAGATGGCCTCTACAATTTTCTCAAGATACTCTATTTCACTGCCAGGAGTATGCAAGCCAGAGCTAAAGCTAACAGACTCAAAACAGGTGAGTTGATGTTATTTTGTTCAACATGTTACTTATGTCCAGCGGATTGCACAGCTCAGCCTTCCCTTTCCGGTTACAGTTCCCCCATAACCTGATCAGAGACTTCAGGAATTTTCATTTCTAATTTCTTGGTGGTTTTCGGACTGCTCTTATATTCTGTAATTTGATGTGCTGCAACCAGTGACGTGCGATGAGCCCCGTTTTGATAATGTTGATTTCGTCATAGAAACTTCATTAATTTTGTTTTCCACTTGCAATTGCAGAAGACAAAAAACAAGTTCTTGATGATCAGAAAAGAAATGAAATCTTCCTAAGAGAGGGCATCCCTCTTTGGGTAGCATGTTTAGGGTACATCACCTTCTCCATCATTTCCATCATTGCCATCCCTCTAATGTTTCCGGAGCTAAAGTGGTACTATGTAGTTGTTGCCTACATTCTAGCTCCCTCTCTTAGCTTCTGCAATGCTTATGGGGCTGGTCTAACTGACATGAACATGGCTTTCAATTATGGAAAGGTGGCCCTCTTTTTACTCGCAGCCATGGCAGGTAAAAACAACGGTGTAGTTGCAGGACTGGTGGGCTGTGGCCTGATTAAATCCATTGTTTCCATCTCCTCTGATCTGATGCATGATTTCAAGACTGGTCATCTCACTCTCACTTCTCCTAGATCAATGCTTCTTAGCCAGGCCATTGGGACTGCCATAGGCTGTGTTGTAGCTCCATTCACGTTCTTCCTCTTCTACAAGGCTTTTGATGTCGGAAACCCCGATGGTGAATACAAAGCTCCCTATGCCATTATCTATAGAAACATGGCGATTCTTGGTGTTGAAGGCTTCTCTGCCCTTCCCCAGCACTGCTTGCAGCTTTGTTACGGGTTTTTCGCTTTCGCCATATTGGCCAACTTGTCGAGAGATCTTTCTCCTAAGAATATTGGAAAATATGTTCCTCTTCCAATGGCTATGGCAGTGCCTTTCATCGTCGGAGCCTACTTCACAATTGATATGTGTTTGGGGAGTTTGGTTGTGTTTGCTTGGCACAAGCTAAACAGCAAAAAGGCAAGCTTGATGGTTCCTGCTGTGGCTTCTGGCTTGATATGTGGAGATGGGTTGTGGATTCTTCCTTCATCAATCCTTGCTTTAGCCAAAATCCGTCCACCGATCTGCATGAGCTTCCAAGCAACCAACTAAAACTAATCAAGCAAGCAGTATTGGTTGCAGAATCAGACAAGTATACCTTGCAGTATTGTTAAAGTTTCCAATTTTAACAGCAGAAAAGGAGCAGATTTAATAGCTAAGCTGCTCTGTAGAGTAACAATAATCCTTTAATCAAATAGCATAATGTAAACAGTTTAGTTGTAATAGAGTTACTTGAGCTGACACCATTGTTCAGCTCTCTCCAAACAGTGTCCCATTTGAAGCTTCACTTATTTTTCAGCTCCAGTTTTTGCTAGGGTTTTATCATTTTTGCCCTCTTCTTTCACTCAGATCCACACCTTTTTGCTGAATGGGAGAACATCTACAATTGGTGAGACAAATGGACAGCAAGACAGGTCATGCTCATCTTTTTGCTGAATGGAGAACATATGCATGCAACTTCTTAGGAAGGCTGTGAGGATAGAATTTTTCTCACGACTGGACCAAAAATATATCTGCTTAAAGATCTCGTCGGTGGGTGGTGCACCACAAAAACAAAACAATTTTTTTTTTACTCTTGAGCATTGATTCGAGAATACATTTATTGCCGGAATTTTCATGGAAAAAATAAAAGAAGAAAGGGTTAGACTTTTGGTTTGTGATGTGATACAAAGATAGTAGAGTTCACTTTCATTGTTTGCCAAATCTACTCAAAGAGGAGGGAAAGGGCGTATGAGAATAGGAAAATAGCAGACTAGATGACAATGGACAAGAAAAATTAATAAATTTATGCCAAGACTTTGACATGGGGCTGAATATAGACGGTGACTTTTATCATTACTTCAAAGTGTGATATCAATTCAATTAAATTTCACCATTTGAAAATTTATCACACCAAGAAATACTAGAATATTAATAATAAAAAGGGGAAATTAAAAAGTCTTTGATGCAACCGTCAAATTTGACCTATGGGTAAACAACAATGACTTTTTAATTTATTAATTTATATATATTAAAAAGGGCACAATTTGGTCTTCAAATCTCCGAGTCAAATTTGATATAAATTGATTTAGTCTATTACTCAATTTGATATAAATTGTTTTTAGATTATTTTTTATGTAAACAAAATATTTAGATGTTGTAAGTACGTTTTTTTAGTAGATTGTTTTTTTATCTGATGAGATTTAGTTGATTTGACGGGTCTAAAAACAATATGAATAATTTGACAAAAAACATCAAAATAATATCTTTCTTAAAATATTAAAATGAAAATATATTATATTAATTATGATCAATTTTGATTAACCTCTCAAATTTGTTATTTAGATCTTAAAACCCTGATTACACTATTGAAAAAATAATATTAAAAATAATTTTTAATTAACTTGAGAATGAGGGTTGACACCTTAAGTTAAGGGACTACTCATGTCATAGGTTTCTAGCCCATGTACTGGAGTTTTGAAAAAGAATGGATTTATGATGCGAAATGAATAAGGCAAGACCACATAATGTCAGGATCATTAATCAATCACATAACATACTTAGTTTGTACAAAATATAAAGAAATGTAAATACTGAATGTAAGAGTTTGAATGTTCAAGAAATAAACCTTGAAAATTGTACTTGATAATGGAGATTTGAATTACAGGAGATTTGGATTACAAGATAATGTAAGTGTTTACAAGGACAGTGTTTTGGATATAGAGGAAAAGATACACAATTTCTTCTGCAGAGAATGCTTGATAAGTTCTTTAAGCTCTTATCTTGGTTTTTGTGTTCTGCCTTTCAAATGAAATGAAGTGTCCTTATATAGATGAAGACAAGCAGAGGAGCCTTGGATTCTTAGATAGTGGAGCCGAAAGTATTTTTGTCGTTTTGTAATCATTACTTTTAAGTGGGAGACACCATTTTAGTAGTGGTGGGTGTCATAACCTAAATTTTTGGGTTACTCCCCAAAATCTACCAAAAAAATAACAAAAATAAAATAAAAGGGGTCGGCGTTGAAAGAAAAATCAAGGTGAAATTTTGGATGTTTTTCGAGAGCTCAATCGTACCTTTTTTATGCCCAAAATGAAGGAAATCACAGATTCAAGGCTAAAGTAATGTATTATCGGATAAATATGCGTAAAAATTAAGTCGAAAGATATGATTATATTTTTATACGTCAGTTTGATTTAATCGTTGGCCAATTTAAAAGTGTAATTATGTTTGAGAATTAATTTAGGGTCCAATCGAAAGACTTAATTAAGTGCAAGGACTTGATTATATTTTAAATTGGCCAAATTAATTTTATTAAGGGCTTAATCGATGAGAAATCAAGTTCTTGAATTTAATTTGGATTCATTTGATGAGATTGGAATTTTCGGAGACCGATTTGATTTTTTCCAAGCCAATTATGCGAAATCGGGGGCCAAATTGAATGAATTGAGAGTCTAATGTTTAATTGGGGGTTAAATCGCGCAAATCAAAAACCAAGGACCAGAATAAAAAAGGCGTGCAAAGCTAAGGTTGCTCTCAAAATTCTGACGAGGATACAATTGCACAAAATTAAAAATTTAAAGCTAATTAGGGGTGTGATTGAACCAATTAAAAGTTGAGGGACCAAATTGATTTTTTTCACCCTCCCCACAATCATCACAGGCGTGACTGCACTTTTTCAGTCACCTGAACAGTGCAAGCACGCCACCTGCGAGCACAGGCGGCAACCCATCGCTGCACGCAATGGGTAGCCGAAGGGGGGGGGGAGAAAACTAGGCAGAACACAGAAGAAAACTAGGCAGAAATAGAGGGAAACCAGAGGAGAAAAACAAAGGGAAAACAGAGAAAAAAAACGGGAAAGTTCTGGAAATTCATGGAGATCTTTAGCAAATAAAAACAAAGAGAAATCACACGAAACAACACCATCATCTTCATCTTCCTTGGCACCAGCTCTCTCTCTCTCCACAGTTTCACAACCCATCTCTCTCATAAACAGCCCCGTCGAGCTCTCTCTCTTTCCACTCGTTGGAGGACATTCAACCACCCAACACCTCTCTCATCATCACCGTGAGCTTCCCCTCTATACCAGCAACCTAGCCACACTCTCTGGCGAGGCAACAGGGATGGTGGCAGTAGCAGCGACGTGAACCCGTGGAGTTCCGACGCCTCCTCCGACCAACACAAGCCACCGTTCACGACGCCTCCACCACTGGGACAATCACCTCGACCTCCTCTACCCAACAGTACTAACAGGTACACCTTTCATCACACTTGAAAAATTACTGCTCATTCATTTTCTTCCTCTCGGCGCTACATGCAGTGGGACGTAATTCACGTCCCACTGTTCATGCAGGCCGGGCTAGTGTGAGGTGGGCCGGGCTTTGTGCCCGACCCAAAATGCTTAAAGAGGTGGGCTGACAGCCCACAGCCCACGCAGGGATGGGCTGTCAGTGCACTGATTTTTTATTTATTTATTTAGTTGTACTTTATTTTATTAAAAATATATATATAAAAATACAAAAATAAAAATAAAAAACATTAAAAAGGTTTTGTTTTCATGCATGCGGGCGGATTCCAAGATTTTTCCCATCATATTTTTTTATAAAAAATATATATCTTGCATCTTTCGCATTGTTTTAAAACAAAAATTTAGATAAAATATTAAAAATAATTATAAATATTTTTGTTTTATCTATTAGGGTGTAAATTTACATTATAAAGTACATCCATGGATTAAAAAAAAGAGTTTTAACTATGGTGTAAATTTATATTGTAAAGTGCATCCGTAGATAATAAAAAGATTTTTCAGATACGGTGTAAATTTACATTGTAAAGTACATCCGTAGATAAAAAAAAATGTTTGTAGCTATGGTGTAAAATTACATTGTAAAGTACATTCGTAGATAAAAAAAAATGGTTTTTGAAATTGCAATGTAAAAACGTTTAACTTAGAAAAACAATCAAACAATAATGTAGCTTACCTTAGGTAGGGTGCATTGGGGGTGAGGCATCTTCCCCTTACATAACAAGTCCCCTTACCTAAACTCTCACAGACCAATAAGTTCCTAGTAACCTTAATACTAGATGGTGACTCCTAATATTTATAGTTGTAACTTTTATGACTATAAAGCACAACCCTATTTTCACCGCGCGTCGTTGTCCTCCCAAAAATTCAGGGGATGGTGGGGCGCGAAGCGCGTAAAAAATCATCGTCGCGACAGTGGGGACTGTCGCCCGTCGCCGCACGGCGTCCCGGAAGGGATCATGGCTCTAGCAATGGAGTTGAGAAGGAGTCGCCACCTGGCTGTTGAGGGTCGCTAGGAACACCCGATTACACTGGTCAGAGATTCAAGGGTAGGGGACTGTTTGCGTAAATGGAAGGTATTAGCACCCCTAGTACGCCTTACCTGAGGTAAGCTGCATTGTCTATTTCGATATGATTTTGAATGCTTCAACGAGTCGTATTTATTCACATGAAAAATGTTTTCGATTGAAAAAGGAATCGGTCACCGCTCAGAATAATCCTGTGAATTTTATTGATTATTTAGGATTTATTTATCCAAACACCGACAGTGAATAATAACATATCATCCCCGCCAAATATTTTGGATATTAACCCCTTAGAATTTATTTATCCAAACACCGACAGTGAATAATAGCATATCATCCCCACCGAATATTTTTGGATATTAACCCCTTAGGATTTATTTATCTAAACATCGACAGTGAATAATAGCATATTATCCCCGCTGAATATTTTGGATATTAACCCCTTAGAATTTATTATCTGAATACCGATAGTGAATAATAAATTCCCAAAAATAAGAGTTTTATATTTTTGAAATATTGGCCAATACCCTTTCGATTTTTACAAACATGTTGTAAAATCTCAAAATGCAAGAAATGATTTCTTCTTTGCAAAATCCATGCTAAAACACATTTTCTCTTCAAACTCCAAGATAATATATATTTTTTGAAAGAAAAGGAATTTTTAAAATATGCAAGTGTATTGGCCGTATGCAAGAAAACAAAACATTTTTTATTTCATTTTATATTCCTTTTTTTTCTTAACAAAACAACATAAAGATGAAACACAACACATACACACATATTCTCTTTTTTTTATTTCTTTTTCATTACATTTTTCAAATAAAATACAGCTCACACACACATTATCTTTGTTATTTTTTTCTTGTCACATTTTACAAATAATAATTAAAAATACAATAAATTCGAATAAAGACATAAACATACAGAAAATTACAAAAAAGGACTCAGGAACAGTTCTGGACAGTGGTGGCAGCAGCAGGAGGACTGGTGGCGCGTCTGCCCACGCGCCACCGTCACTGGCGGTGCGTGGAACCACGCACCCGCCGCCGGTGAAAAGTAACGATGGGGGAGACCAACAAATCCGCTCCTTCCCTTTGTCCTCTCGCCGGTGGTGACTTCAACGTGACTTGCAAAGCACAGAAAACACACAAACAAACACAAACAAGGCAGCAGGGTTGTTCTTCTCATCTCAATCCCTTCTTCTTCTTCTTCTTCTTCTTCTTCTTCTTCTTCTTCTTCTTTCCTCCTCTTCTTCTCACCAGGCGAGGGTGCCCACAATGACCTGCAAACAAAACAGACACACATAAACACAAACACAAGGAAAATCAGTCAGTTATGTCCTTCAAATCTTGGCTCTTTCTCCGCGATCTGTTCTTCTTCTTCTTGGATCTGCTCTTCTTCAGTCTGTTCTTCCTCTTCCAGGTGGCCGGAGCTCAAATTTGACAGGGAGAGAGGGTGCTGTGGAGGCTGAGGAGTGAGACCGTGGAGGTTGCTGTGGAGGCTAAGGAGTGAGACCGTGGAGTTTGTTGTGGTGGTTGTGTTGTCGTCCGAGCGAGGGAGCTGGTCTGCTGGGGGAAAGGGATGCGGGGAAGAGAGTGGGTCTGCTGGGGCTAGAGTTGCAGAGGAGAGGGAGAGACGATGGGGAAGGCTGGTGCGTTTACCGTGGATGGCAGGGAAGAGAAGAGAGTGAGGGTAGATCTACTAGGCAAGTGGCTGACGGCAAGGAGGAGAGGAGAGTGGGGGTCTGGTCGGAGAAGAGAGTGTGAGGGTAGGTTGGTCGGAGAAGGTGAGGAAGGAAAGGGGAAGAGCAATGGTGAGGGCCTGCAGCTGCCTAGATAAGGGTGGCGGCTACAGCCCCTAAAAATTGAGAGAAAAATTAGGGTTAGGCTTTTTTTAGGTTTAGGGTTTTTTATGTATGAATATTTTTTTTGGTCCATGCTGATACCTTCCTATTTATAGAGTTTTTTTCTAGCCAAAATTCCAAAATCATCCCTCAGCTTGCGCGCCTTTTTCAATTTGGTCCTTGATTTCCAATTTGTGCGATTTGACCCTGCATTGACTGTTAAATTCTAAATTTGAAATATTTTCACTTGTACCAAGATATTTTTGGATACTTTATTTTATTTTATTTTATTTTTTTAATTTTTCTTTCCGAAACATTAAAATAAGTGGGTCAAAAATTGTGTAGCAATAGGGACATGTTTTGTTTGAAGGAATCTTCATACCGAAAGTAGTTTTGTCTGTTTGTATAAATGGAAAGACAGCTTTTGGAGTGGCGGGGCCATATTTTATCTTCTTATGCTGACATTTTTGTAGGGTCAACTTTTGACTGGTGGTAGGATGCCAAAGCAGTCGTCTTCATCATCATCACCTACGGAGATGGTCATTGAAGATACTGGCCAGGATGAGATGGATTTGGACGAGACTAGTTGATAGTCTCGGTTTGGAAAAAAGACCTTGCAAGATTTGAAGATGTTCTTCTTCAATTTTTGCAGTGGCCAAAAAGGCAACAGTTTTAACTCTTGGTGTTGGGTTCAAACATTGAGTTTTTTGGATTTCGTAGAATTATAAAAGGTAGCACTAGAGGTTGCTAGCTCATCTACTTGGAATTCTTCTTCTGAAGTACCTGAAGTAGAATGATCTGTATCTGAGAATTCAATATCCAGATTTTGTATTAGGTTTGTCATCACCCAATTTTTGGGTGACTCCCCAAAATAAAATAAAAATAACAAAAATAAAATAAAAAGGGTTTGGTGTCGGTAGAAAATCACGGTGGAAATTTGGAATATTTTCTGAGCCGAATCGTATCTCTTTTGTGCCCAAAAAGGAGAGAAAATACAAATTCAAGGTAAATATTAAGTCAAAAATCATAATTATATTTTTTATAGGCCAATTTGATTTAATCATGGGCTATTTCAAAATATTATTATGCTTGAGAATTAATTTAGGGTTCAAATGAAGAATTTAATCAAGTGCAAAAACTTAATTATACTTTAAATTGATCAAATTAATTTTATTAAGGGCTTAATTGACAAAAAATCAAATTCTTGAATTAAATTCGGGCTCAATTGAGAAGATCAGAATTTTTGGAGGTCAAATTGCTTTTTTTTTCAAGCTAATTATGCAAATTAAAGGCCAAATTGAAAACAATTAAGAGTTTAATTGTCAATTAAGGGCCAAATTGCATGAATCGAAGGTAAGGGACCAAAGTGAAAAAGGCGCTCAAAGTCAAGGGTAAATTTGAAATTCGTCCAGGGGTACAATTGCAAAACATTGAAGATTTTAAACCAATTAAGGATGCAATTGAAACAATCATAAATTGAAGGACCAAAGTGTAACTTGCTCTTCTCAAAGCTGCACACGCCATGCCGTCCCCGTCTCCGTTCCCTGCAACCCGCCGCCGGCCGCCCACGCCTGCCGACCAGCCACCATCGCAGGCACGCCAGAAACCACGACGCCGACCTGCAGCCGCCCTGTCAGACCACCATCGCCTATAAAAGGCCGCCATGCACGACGGTTTTGGAGGGGGAGAACTGGAGAGAAAAAAACGGAAAAAAATTACGAGAAAAAGAGATGAAACAGAGGAAAATTTGCAGAGGTTTTGGCGAAGCAGAACAAGGATATATCACTCGAAATAAACCATGATCTTCACTTTTCTCAACCTCAGCCTCAGCCCCCTCTCTCGGTCTGCAGACCAACATCTCTCTCTTTCTAAAGAACACAGCAGCAAGCTTTCTCTCTCCCCAACAGCATCCTCTCTCTCTACATACCAGCACGTCAAGCACCCCTCTCTTCCCCTCACCACCGTGAGCTCTACCTCCTCAGCTCCGTCGCCAGAAGCTCCAGCCCAGCTTTCTTCTCCAGCTCCGGCGAGAGCTCCAGCCGTGAAAGTTGCAGAGGCAGCAACGAACGGCCACAGACCAGCCACTTCCAGCCCTCCTCCCAGCCACCACGGGCCTCCGTTTTCGACACCATCATGACAGGGAGAACCACCTCGACGTCCTCTACCCGGTGGCAGTGGCAGGTAATCCCCTCATCGTGGTCGGCCGACCAAGTTACTGTGCACGGAAGAACAGTGCATCACTGCACTGTTAACGTGCTTTGCATTTTTATTTGTTCTATTTTTCTTTGGCCTTGGGCCAGCCCTTCTCGGCCCAGCCTAGTTGGCTGGGCCGGGCCCAAGTCCAGCAGACTTGGGCATTGGCCAACCTCAGCTGGGCCAGGCCCATTTAGTTGGGCCAGGCCCAGCCCGAAATTTAATTAAAAAAACCAAAAAAATCTTTAAAAAAAAACAAAACAAAAATATTTTGTTTTCGTGCATACGACCAAATTCCAAGATTTTTCAAGCATATTTTTCGTAGAAAAATATGTTGCATCTTTTTCCATATTTTTAAAACAAAAATTTGGATATCGTAACTAGTTTACTATTATCCATTGGTATTCGGCCAAAATATCAAAAATAATTATAAATATTTTTGTCTTATCTATTAGGGTGTAAATTTACATCGTAAAGTACATCCATGGATAAAAAAATAGGATTTTTAACTACGGTGTAAATTTACATTATAAAGTACACCTGCAGATAAAAAATGATTTTACTACGGTGTAAAATTACATTGTATAATACATCCGTAGATAAAAAAATATTTTTTACTACGGTGTAAAATTACATTGTAAAAGTACATTCGTAAATAAAAAAGGTTTGTAACTGCGGTGTAAAATTACAATGTAAAGTACACCCGCAGACAAAAAATGGTTTTTTCGAAAATGCAGTGCAAAATTTTTAACTTAGAAAAACAATCAAACAACAATGCAGCTTACTTTAGGTAGGGTGCACTGGGGGTGATGCGTCTTCCCCTTGCACAACAAGTCCCCTTACCTAGACTCTCACAGACCAATAGGTTCCTAGTAACCTTAATACTAGGTGGCGACTCCTTATAATTTTAGTTGTAAATTTTACGGCTATAAACAACTCTCTATTTCACCGCGCGCCGTTGTCCCCCCCAATGCAAGGGGGATGGCGGGGCGCGAAGAGTGTAAAAAATGGCCGTCGCGACAAGGTTGATGGTGTCTTCATCAATATGAAGCTCATGTAGCTTTGTATTGATTTTGCAGAATTTGGACGTGTTTCCTTTCTGGTTGCATTTGTAGCATGTAATGTTTTTCAAGTAAAAGTGTGGTCTTTGGTTGAAAAGGTTTGGAGTGTTTGGTGAATTTCTTGTAGGGTTTTTTTAGTCGGTTTGTTCAGGTTGTTTGGAATGGTGATGTTTTTTGTATTCATGGGATGCTCGTTTGTAAGGTGGTTTATGGATTGGGTTGTGTTTAGGTTTAGAGCAGTTTCCATTGCAGGATGGTTTTGTAGTGAAAATGTCAAACTGGTGACATAAACTGCCTAACTTTTGCTTGGTGCATTTCATTTCCCACTTCAGATGCTTTTGTAGTTTAAAATTCTTGCAGATCGACCTTCTTTCTAGGTGAAGCTAACAAGGTCACCGTATGTAAGCTGGTCATATGGAATGATTTTTATGGAGAAAGTATCCTTGATTTTGTTTTTGACCTTTTCTCCGAAGAGAATAGGTAAACCTGCAAGGAACTTTTCTTTCTAGAATAGTTTGTTTGAATCCTCCCTAAGCATGATTCTAGCAAGGAAGGTGTATTTGTACCACTGAAAGTCACTTAACTTCTTGCACCGAAGGTTGGATAGAAGTTCAACATTTTTGTCTTTCAGATGGGAAGGGTCTCCAATGAAATGTAAGGAGATTGTAAGGATAAAGGTTGAAATTGCATCTTGGATGGTGTTTCCAGATGAGTCAAAGATTGGTGTTTGATCTTCATATGTTTGGAAGGAATTTAGGATATGAAGATGGTCTACTTCAGTGAGATGGTAATCCCTACCATTCTTTTAACTAGCTAGAGAAACTAGCATTAAAGGATTTCAGTAATGGCTTTGTCTGGGGTGCCTGTTTGAGTTTTGTAGGCATTGGCTATCATGGTCATTTGTTGTAAGGTGTTTAGAATGTTGTATTCATACATTCCATCTATGTTCCATTCATAGAGGGATGAGGCATTGTATTTGGGTTGAGGATGTTTGGCTTGGTAGATATGGTGATATCTAGAGCTATGGTTGTTTTGGGTGTTTGTCATGTCAGTCTGTTGATTTCAGGTTATTGGCTTTAGAAAGCATCTTTCGTCAGAAGACTGCTTTCTGAGCTATTTTGTAAGGTATTTACAATGTTTGTGGTTGCATGAGGTGTGTCTGGAACAATTTGAGATGAACTGTCTAGATTTTGTAGTTGTGTTGATGGCTTTCAGGAAATCTATTTGGTTTTCCTGGATTTGTATTTGACTTGTCTTTGTAACCTGGTATGGTTTAAAGACTGGATTTTTTCAGTTTTGGTTCAGGTGAAGGTTTTGTATTGGTGGTGCCAGTTGTGCTAGTACTGGCTCGTTGTAGGTATTTCTCAACATGACTGAGTTGTTTGCCAAAGTGCTAAGACTAGTATTTGTAAAGTTGTTTTGGTTGATGATATTTTTGGTGTTTGTAAGGGTATCATCATTGTGTAATTTGTAGGGTACTGCATCAACAACTTGGTTATTGTGCTCTACTTGGATGTTTCTTAGGTGGATGCTCAGACTCAACTATTTGTCCATTGGTGAGGTTCTATTTTAGGGGTTTTGGACCTGGTTGTAACAGGACATGCATGCTTGATGGATGTGAATGGGTATGCATTGTTATGAACAGATGCATAATGTAATTCAAACCAATCAAAAAATAACATGCGTGATTTATGTAATGTAATGTAATGTAAGCATAAAATTGTGTTTGTATATCCTTTTTCTATGTTTGGAAGTTTTGGAAAAACCAAATTCTTTTTTCAGAATTATGAGGACCATAAAAATGGTTTTATCAAGAACAAAATTCTCATAAGTCAAAATATTCATCTCATTCTGGATGCTTTGGGTGACTTTTGAGAAGGTTGAAGATGTAGGGGGTGATTATTGTTTTTCAGTATTGGTGTATACTGGTTTTGGCATGTTTGTAGTGTAATCTGCTTGGTGTAAGTTTGTAGAGGGTATATCTGATGTAGAGTGTCTAGGTGGATTTGTATGGTAAGGGATGTTGATGACATAAGGAATTCTAGATACTCTTCCAAGATCTATTGTACTGGAAGAAGAAGATTCTTCTAAAAACCTATAGCTTATAGAATATCGGTGGAAAGATAGTTTGACTTTACCATCGGCATACTAGGTTACATCTTTGATTTGTACATTTGGTGGTGGTGGTGGTTGTATTATTTAAGGTGGTGTTGCTCCTTCAAGGATCCAGTCATCAAGAAGTGTTATGTCTTTCCACTGGATGGCTTTAGGGACAACGGTATTTGATTGGGACAGATCTGTTTGTAAAAGGAGTGCTTTTCCTTTATGGGAATAGTGTTTGTGTTTGGAGGCAAAGGATGAGAACATTGCTTTGTAGTGGATCTTGAATATAAGAGCCACTGGTATGGAGCCTTCAAGCATGTTGCAGTTATGGGTTTTGATTTGTAGTAGCATGCTTTGTAGGTTGTTCTTGTCTTTGAGGGAGATGGTGAGGTTTGGATAACAGTCAAATGATATTGGATTGTTGTAGAGACTAGACTCGATGGAACTCAGGATCGAGTCTTAGAAGGTTTTAGAATCTTGCATCTCGTAAGACAGCAAGAATGGAGGTGTTTAGACCTTCTTTTGTAAGGGGTTTGATACCGACTTGGACTAAACAGATATGGATGTATTTGTAGTTTCAATCTAGATGTTTTTGTAAGGATTTTTGGGTGAGGAGTTGGATGGTTTCAAAGGGTTTTGTAAGCTGAATATCCCTTTCCTCAGTTTTGATTGTAAAGTCAGTTTTGAAAATATCATATTTGGATTTTGCATAAATCTAGTTTTGTGAGACTTTTGGAATTTTCCAATCATCTATATGTTTTGTAAAATCTTCAATTATAATTTCCTCACTTTGTATAATCCTCCTACTCTCAAAGGTTTTAGATGTAGAGGAAGTCAAAACAAAAGTAGATCTAAAGAAATCTGAATTCATAGTTGGAAAAGATAAACTAGATCCTAGGCCACAAGTTATAAGGATTTACTATCCTACCATTGTACGTCGCTAAGCGAGTCTTATACCTTTCAATAGCGTTCACCTAATCACTAATGGTCTCTTTTCTCTCTAAGAATTCTTTAGTCTCTGGTCACTATTCCTACCTAGATTCCAATAGGCTCTGACCTCAACCCTATATTCCATATAGAAGCACTCTAACTAATGGTATAGTTACTCATTTAATCTTAGATATAAAAACAAAGTATACTACTAGGACTTAACTTCATAGTGAAATAATAAGTATAACATTAAAAAAATTTAGGTATTTACTTTTCATTGTTCGGTTTTGTTAGATCTGTATTTTCTTATTATAATCTATTCATAAGTTAGTTGCACCTAAATCAATGGTGATTGTAGCAACTTTTGAAATCATTTGAGACTTAAGGGACAAGTTTCTATTGTTGACTTATTTAAATATTGTTTAAATATTGCTATAGCTTGTCTAGTTATCTCTAGGCTAAAAAAGGTATGATACTAATTTATTTATTTTTTTCCAAGAGGATATAAAATTTATTGAAATATATTTTTCAAGGTAAATAATTATCAATAAAATGAACCAACCACTTTTATTTTCATCCAAACCAACAAACAACAACCCCTCTCTTACAACTTTTATGATTATGTATGCTCCTCAGGTGTAATAACTTTACCACCCAAACATCCCTACCATGTACCACAAACACCTTAACCATCAACCACTACACTACGAAGGCAAGACCACTAGCCACATCGAGCCAGGTAATCCTTAATTTTTCTTTTATTAATCGTTTTTATTCAATAACATGCAAAACATGAAATAATTCACGTTTTGCAAAGAATATGACAAGGTCATTGGACTAGGCCGATTATAAAGTTGTATGGGCTGGACTCAAGGCCAACCTAGATGGATGGGCTGAGTCTAACTCATATAATAAAGAGAGAGAGGAGATGCTTGTTGGGCCATCTTTTTCCTTTTAATTCATCAAAATAACACAGATTATAGGATCATTTCCCTGCCTCCCTCTCCTGTGCAGTGTTTTTTCATGATGTTGGTGGGGGCAACTCTGGATTCTCATAATGTTTTTTTTTTTTTAACCGGAGTGTCTGGACCAGCTTACACACACCACAACTAATTACTGAACTCACTGAACATCCTACAAAACCAATGAGCATATAATATACCGCGGAGATGACAGACATAGTGAGACTTAAATCCTAGTATAGAGAAAGGAAACAAATCTCTTCAATTACTAGGACAAGACCTACTTGCCATTCTCATAATGGTTTTGCTGTTGAGTATGGCAAATGTTGGGATGTTGACTTCGGCATGTGCCTTATTCAATGCATTCCTTTGTCCACTAATGTTTGTGAAGGTTTTCTATTGCTTTCTTTTTTGATTTTCTGGCACTACGCATCACCAAGTGGTTTGTGGCTTGAAGGTTGGTCAAACATTTTCTGACATTGTGACTCTAAACTTGCTTGTATGAGGGCTGTAGCGTGGCTATATTAGCTGGACCCTGTATTCTATTACGTGGTCTAGTCAGAATCCATTCTTGCATCTGCATATGCGTGTGCATCAAAAGGTGTGCCATGTATGCTTGTATATATTATAGAATAAACTAAAAGAGTTCAGGAATTTATTGTTTATTGTGAGTGAAAATACTGTGAATTTCAATAGTCTTTTTTTTTTGATTTTTTGTTAAACAGTTCATATGATTATTTAGTCTTTATATTGTTTTCATTATTAGCATAATAATAATAATAATAATGTTTTTCTCTTAATTACTCTTTTGTTAATGTTTTTTAGGTTTTTTTTCTCTCGGAAAAATTTGATAATTTTTATTCTTTTAATAGTTATACAAACTTTTTATTCAGTCTGCAAAGTAGTGTAATATTTTTTTTTTATAAATTTTCAGGTCAAATAATTTTTTTTCCAGTCAATAATTTTTATTGTTTTTTTTTTCATTTATTTTATTTTTTCATTTGCTCTTTTGTTCATGTTCTTAAAGTTTTTTTAAGCCTTTGATTTAATTTTTTTTTCTTCCCGTTATTAAAACAATAATAATATAAATATTAAGAATAATAATAGTAATTTTAGGTTTTTGTTCTTACGTGCTTTTTTATTAATTTTTTTTGGTTTTTCTTTGAGATTTGTTAAATAATGTTTATTGTTTTGACAGTGATGGTGATGATAATTTAAGAAGTTAAGACTTTGATTTACTATTATTATAATAAAAGATGTTGATCTTTTTCATTATATCAAATTTTACATACTAAAATATTATATCTTAATCTCAATAGTTATGAGGATTATTTGTTCTGTCCACACTATGCCCGCAACGTAGTGCGGGCAATCCATCTAGTATATATATATATATATATATATATATATATATATATATATATATATTAAAAAAGTGATATATTAAAAAAGTGCTTGTATTGTCTGCATCTAGTCCAATCTGTGTATCGTGCTATGTTCATTCATGCCATTTTCAGGGCCATTTAGTTTGTGTTGTAATTCTTATATTAGATCTTAGCTGATGCATTACTAACATAGCTAAAAGAGCTCAGCCTCGGGTGCACTGTTCATTGTGACTCAGCGCACTGTGGACTGGACATTTGTCGTCCGTGCGTCGCGCGAGTTCGTCCACCTCTTTTTTTTTTTACAGGTCTTCTATATCTATTTTTTATGGTGATATTAACAAAAATATAGCTTTGGCCGAGCGGTTGGCCGCGCGCTGCCAACACTGGCGCGCGCGAGTTCGAAACCGCTCGGACACCTGATTTCCTTCTTTTTCAATCTGATTTCGTTTTTCTTTTCTTTTTTTTTAAAACAAACTGTTTGTTTTTTTGCTTTTTTTAAGAAATGTTTTTTTTTAAAACCAATCTTATTTCTTATTTCTTATTTCTTTTTTTTCTTTTTTTTTAAAAACTGTTTTTTTTGTTAAAAAAAAATGTTTTGTTTTTAATAACTGGTTGTAATAGTAATAATATTCTTAGATTTTAAGACTTCGATGTTTTTATTTCGGCCCTTTATATTTTTAATTTTGGATTTTAATCCTTTTATATTTAATGTTCATTTCAGCCCTATTACTTTTAATTTTTTATTTTAATCCCTTTATTTCTTTTAATTTCAAGAATAATCCTTATTTTTGTCCATATATATATAAGTGTGCTTAGCTTTGATTTTTAATTTTTTTTTATTTTCTTATTTGTTGGGCTGATATATTTTTTTCAAAAAAAAAATAGTTTTTAAATTTTATTTTATATCTATGATCATTTGGAAATTGATATTTGTATTTTTTTTGTTATTTCTTTTAGTTTTTTTGTTTCCTTTTTTCTTTTTTTATTTTTACGTCATATGACTTTTTTTACCTGATAATTTTTATTTTATTTTTTTGTTTGATCTTTTGTTAAAGTTTTTATGATTTTTTTAGTCTTTTATTTTTTTTTCATTATTAGCATAATAAATAATAATAATAATAATTTGATGTTTTTCTCTTACTTACTCTTTTGTTGATGTTTTTTAGGTTTTTTTTCTCTCGGGATAATTTGATAATTTTTATTCTTTTAACAATTATACAAACTTTTTACTCAGTCCGCAAAGTAATGTAATATTTTTTTATGAATTTTCAGGTCAAATAATTTTTTTTCAAGTCAATAATTTTTATTGTTTTTTTCATTTATTTTATTTTTTCATTTGCTCTTTTGTTAATGTTTTTTGGTTTTTTTTAAGCCTTTGATTTAATTTTGTTTTCTTCCCGTTACTAAAACAATAATCATATGAATATTAAGAATAATAATAATAATTTTAGGTTGTTGTTCTTACGTGCTTTTTTATTATTATTATTTTTTTGGTTTTTCTCTGAGATTTGTTAAATAATGTTTATTCTTTTGACAGTGTTGGTGATGATAATTTAAAAAATTAAGACTTTGATTTACTATTATAATAATAAATGATGTTGATCTTTTTCATTATATCAAATTTTACATACTAGAAATATTATATTTTAATTTCAACAATTATGAGGATTATTTGTTGCATCTAGTCCAATCTGTGTATCGTGCTGTGTTCATTCATGCCATTTTCAGGGCCATTTAGTTTGTGTTGTAATTCTTATATTAGATCTTAGCTGATGCATTTGCACTATAAGAACATCTCCAATCGTAAATGCTACGTGAAAGAGCTAAATGATCAAAATAATATTTTGAATAGTAGAATTAATTATTTTTTTAAAGGCGTGAACTCCAATAGCAAATGTTATTTTAGCTGATGCTGCTTCTTCAAGACAAGTGATATAATATTTTATTTTTTATTTTCAACAAGGAAATATTGCAACACCAATCGGGATCTACCGCCGTGAGGATAGAAGAAGCCAACCTGCAAACATATCAAAGTTTTGTTGACTCAGCGATTTACGAGTTTGAATCTCATCACCTTTCATTGTATTTGATAAAAATTAAGCACAAAAGTAATGTGGATCTGTGCAGGTTTCAAGCCTAAAGGGCTTTTCATTTGAGGGAATGTGTTAGAAAATAATATAAATCATATTATAAAGATCATCACTTATAAGCTTAAGCTTTTAGGTGAGATGGTTCCTTAACAGAACTCAAAGTAGAGGAGTTCTGAGGTTAGAGGCATATGAACATGGAAAATTGAAAAGTGACACAAATTACTCTAACCACCAGCTCCAGCTTCCCCCTACCATAAACAATTACTAACAAAAGAGTTTTTACAATTTGCTTTCAACTTGGAGGACAAGCTTTATTTAAGAGAGACTGGGGAATGAATAAATGAATAAAAAGGCTTCCGTTTCCGTTCTTCTCGTGAAAGAAATATTATTTTAACTATTGATATATCAGTTCCATTAAAGATGACCTTGGACATTGGTTGGGCATGAAGATTGTTACGCCACTCTCCTTATGTATGAGATTTTGTTGTTTAATTTTCTCAAGTCCACCAACCATGAAGCTTACGACTGTCTCCAACCTGCAGGTAAATTAGGTGGATGAGTTTTCTTAAGCTCACTTTTTCTGTATTTTTTTAATCATAGCTCCACGGAGATGGAGATATCCTTCTTGTCAAAGTCTCTGTATTAACTTAATTATACAGGCAGGCACACAGAAAAAGGAAAAAATTACATGTCATTTTATATTCGCAAATAAAATAAAATTTTTCCTATCATCCTTTTCGTTTTTCAATGAGCCACACATTCTGATTTTTCCATCAACTTAACTTATCAACTCATATAATAAAATTTGTTTCCTATGAGTGCAAAGTTTAATTTAATCTTCAGTCAATTTGAATTAAATCATATAAGATAATATAAATAAATCACAAGATTTTTAATTAAAAAACATTATGTTAGACAATTACAAAGACTGAAGACTCGATACCTTGTTTTTTTTTTTTAATTATATGTTAGAGAATAATATAAATCATATTATGGAGCCTCACCTAACAAGCTTAAGTTTTAAGGTGAGGTGATTTCTTGACATGGTTAAGAGCTTTGTTGACCTAGTGGTTACCAGTTCGAATCTCACCATTCTCATTCTATTTGATAAAAATCAAGCAGAAGATAGTGTGAGTCTGTGCAAGTTTCAAGCCCAAAAGTCTTTCACTTGAGGATGTGTGTTAGATAATAATATAAGTCATATTCTGGGGTCTCACCTAATAGCTTAAACTTTTAGGTGATATGATTTCTTGACATGATATCAAAGTCTTGGTTACCCAGCAGTCACGAGTTTGAATCTCACCACCCTCATTCTATTTGATAAAAATTAAGTACAAGGTAGTGTGAATATATGTACAAGTTTCAAGCTCAAAGGGTTTTCACTTGAGGGAGTATGTTAGAGAATAATATAAATCATATTCCGGAATCTCATCTAACAAGCTTAAGCTTTTAGGTAAGGTGGTCTCTTAACATAATATAAAGAATTGAGGTCTAACATCCATATTTTCATTTGATAAATTTAATATTAGTTCCATTAACTAGCAACTATTCCAACAAGGAAGAATACAAGTAAACTTGTTGTTGCTGAACTTGACAAATAATTAATACAAGCAATAGAGAGAATCCAATTTCTTGGCCATGAGGAACCTAATATTTCTTCATCACCTCTTATAGATCAATCATGGCATGAGAAAGATCTTTATAATCTAACTCACCTCTACAATTTAGAACCTAATTGTCTCTATTTAGTCACACACATTTCCACCTCTTCCAACCATGTAATCACCACAATCATGGAAAGACATGTAGGTATATCTATTCCTCAAACAGAACCATATGCTTATCCCTTCCACGAGTTGGAAGAAAATATGTATGAAAATTAATCCGGAATGGTAAAAAATTTTAGGAGAGAAAATAGTAATAAATTTGATGTGTGATGGAGAGGATGATCTTCATAAATTAATTTAAAGGTATTGTTGAATTTTAAATGAGGATTAGAAATTTTAGTTTAAAAATTTGTAACATTGGTGAAAAGTAGTAGTGACTTTTGATGGATAAAAGAATAAGAAAAAATAAAAAATATTATCCCAAGGAATTATTATGGTAAAAAAGAAATGGGTCCTAAGAACATAGTAAAACAACTTATATGCTTCAAGCAAGGATTGAACAAGAAAAAGTCATTTTATATGTAAAATAAGCTATGGACTAATTTTATGCTATCACGCATGAATTTCAATTTGACTTTTTAATCGAGCTAAAACTTTATGAGAAATATCATGATATATTTTTCTATATTAGGTTAACATTTTAGATCAATGAGAGTTCTATAAAGCCTTACAATTAGGTCAAAATCTCAAGTATGTTATCCAAAAAAAAATATAGAAAACTTTATAAGGGGAATAATGATCAAGAAGAAAAGAAGAAAAATTGATCCTATTATATAGCAGTTGGATAAAATCTTCCCCTTTTCTTTTCAACTCCAAATTTATTTATTAACCCCCCTAAAATTAATAAATGTAGGGAAATAATGGAAAAATGAAAGGAAATGAATGATTTGTAGCGAGGGTTTGTGAGAAATAGGAGAGAAAAAAATAGTAGGAGAGAGAAAACAAGAAATCTTGAAGGAAAAAAGGAACAATTTGAAAAGGTTGAAAAAATCTCTTTTATTTATGGCTATTAAGAGGTAAGATAGCCTGTTCTCAAGCTTTGCTAACTTTTTGATGGATTTTGACATGTATTTTTTTTATAGATTTCAATGTATGTATTGTTTATGTATTATGTAAACCTCAGGGTTTAACTGATCAGTGTGTTGTTCATGTTGAGTTTGTATTGGTTATGTTAAAGTATTTTATAAATAAGTTTAGTTAAAATTTCAAGAAAATTTAAGAGGAAATTGTTCATTAATAAAAAAAAAGTTTTAGTCATAATTAGAAATATGGAGAGCAAATTGATTTGAGAATCAATGCTTATTTGAAATCGATCATAAATTACTTAATTTTCATGTTAGATGAAGTTCTAAACAATAAATTAAAAAGGGAAACATATAGCTCTTTTCGAATATGGTTTTAACCAAAGAGATATTGAAGAGGGTTTTGGTTTTATTAATTGTAATGGTGTGTTGTTAATGTGTGTTTTAATTGAATTATTTCATACATTGAAAGAAAAACAAAAAAAAGAGATCTAAGGGTAGCAAATTGAGTGTTTTTTGCCATATAAGGAAATGGTAAGAAAACAAGTTATTGAAAGGATTTTTTTTCAATTTTTTGTTGAAACTTGATTTCAAGTTTGTTGTAATAAGTCCAGGGTCAAGAAAATGGAAATAAATGTCATAAGATATGAATCTCTAGGCATGTATTTAAAACCTTGGTAACTACTTTTAAATTTTATGTTTTGAGTATCATTTCTTACTTCATTCATTAAAGTAATGGATATATAAAAAAAAAGATAAAAAAAAGCAAGTGCAATAAGAGAAGAAAATGGTAAATTGACTAGTTACAATGAATAAGGCTAAAGGTATTAGTATGTCTGACTTACTGATATGTTTACTTTGACTAGTTGCCAAAAATAGGGTTAGAGGCATCAATATGCCTGACTTGCTATGATTACTTTGACTAGTTGTCAAAAAATTGAGTTAGAGATATCAATGGTGTGACTTACCAATATTATAAGGATAATGTTTGGATAAAATAAAATATTTTTTTAAATGAAAGAGATGTATTCTTGGAATTTTTATGACAATAATCATAAAAGGGCAATACATAATTAAATTATGTACTATATTATATGGTTATTGAGTTGTTATCTTATGTGGTGTACATTTGATTACAAGTTCTTCACAAAACATGGCCTAAGCTACATTTCATTGCTAGTATTTTTAGTTTATGTAATTGTGATATGTGTGCATAAACTTTCTTCTTATGGTGAAGAACTTGCTGTATATCTTTTGGTGTGTAAATGAAGTTTAAAAACTAAAAAGGCATGTAATTTAACTATAAGTCTTTGTTATGTTTGTGACATAACCTTAAACCTACTTTATATATAAATTATTCGAATTTAGTATAAATTATATGGTATTCATAATAGTTGATGTTAATATAAAGCAATATTCTTAATGCAAATTATGAAAAATGAATGTCAGATTGGATTATTGGAAAGGTAGATTGAGTTTACTTTTAAATTGTGACGGTTATGTGTATGGTGATAGTATATGATGGTTATACATATTGTTTTTGAGACTTATGGTTTATTGCAGGATAGTAAGATTTAGGATAATCTCTATTTAAGGAGAAACTTTGCTAAAATTTTAGTAGAAATATCAATGACATAATAAGGGTTGAAAATATGGTTATAAAGAAAATGGTGACCAAGTGATCAATCTAGGACACATGCACACACACACACACACACGTGTGTGTGTAAAACTACTTGGTAATTCTATGATCCATGTGTGGTTACATGTTCTGTTTTGAGTTAAAAAAATTAGGGTCGTTATATTAACCTATAAGTTATCTTATAGCAAGAGAACCTTAATCCTTTTGCATAGTAAGCTCCTATTATTGATTAATAAGGAGAATGATAAATAAGATTTATCTAGCCCAACACCTAAGAGAGATAAAGTTATAAGTTGGAGTAAAAATAAATGTATATACAAGCATTCATGTATTGAATGGTTTTTAACACGTCACACGCAATTCCACAAAAGTAGTTATGACAAATTTCAAAAAATTATCTTGGAAAGATAAGCAATCGAGGATTGAACCCACCATAGACTTCATTGATCACTGTAGCAATAGTATAATGAACCTCTTTATGAAGCTTAGTTTTGTGAGTTCATCAATAAGTAAAACGACCTTCAATTAATTATTTACCTCCTAGTTTTACCTTTTAACTCCACCAATAATTATGATGTGAATCTGGAAATCTAAACCTTGGAACCTATAATTAAGAATTGAAATACTCACCCAAAAAAGATAAAACTAGATCAGAAAACCTTTACCAAATAATTTCCTTAACAAAAGAGCTAAAATTATATGGTTAGAATGCCATAAAAACAGTATCTTTGATAAGTTATAAAACTTCAATGAAGAACTCAAATAAAAAGTGCACTCATGTTATTCAATTCTTAATGATAATATTTTTTTTTCTTTCAATATTATTTCCAAGCAATGAAGACTATTTTGGGAATGATTAGATTATTCATATTAATGTAAATATTTATTTGGGTCCTTATTGATGTTTTATTTTAATTATTTTGGGATTTTAATTTTAGTTTAGGACTTTTTTTAGTTTGGGTTTATACTAGCCCAAAATAAAAGTTAAGACTTGTTTTCAACCATTGAATGTGTTAACTAAATTTTAGTTTGGGCCTTTTAGTTTGCAACAAAAAATAGATGTATTAAGGTTACTAGATGGAGGACTATATATTATTTTCCTACCTTGAAAATTCTGTAGTCATGATGTTTTGACTAAACTTATGTTTTGCATGACGCAACAATTTTTTTCTTTGCCAGTACAAAGAATAAATTAGACTAATTAACGTATAACTAATTTTTGATGTCTTTGCATATTTCAGGTTATTGATTCTCTATATTCAATGGTCAAGGTTTATCCATCATAAACTTTGCTTATGGTTTTCCAAGTTTATTATCTACTTCGTTGTGAGTTTTTAGATCTTTATATCTGTCATAACCCAATTTTTGTGTTACTCCCCAAAATCTACCAAAAAAAACAAAAATAAAATAAAAGAGGTCGGCGTTGGTAGAAAAATCAATGTGCAAATTTTAGTTATTTTCGAGAGTCTAATTGTATCTCTCTTGTCCCCAAAAATAGAGGAAAATACAATTTTAAGGCAAAAATAATTTATCATCGGATAAATCTGTGTAAAAATTAAGTCAAGAGATATAATTATATTTTTATGGGCCAATTTGATTTAATCGTCGGCCAATTTAAAAGTATAATTATTTTTGGGAATTAATTTAGGGTCCAATTAAAGGATTTAATTAAGTGCAAGGACTTAATTATACTTTAAGTTGGTCAAATTAATTTTGTTTAGGGCTTAATAAGTGAAAACTTAAGTTAGGGAGCTTAATTCGGGTTCAATTGAGAAGTTGGGAATTTTCAGAGACTAAATTGAATTTTTCCAAGCCAATTATGCAAAATCAGGGGTCCAATTGGAAACAATTGAGAGTTTAATGGTCGATTGAGGGCTAAAATCTTGAAAATCAGAAACCAATGACCAAAATAAAAAGGGGCGCGCAAAGCTAAGGTTGATATTGAAATTTTGACGGGGTATAATTGCACAAAATCATAAATTTAAATCCAATTAGAGGGTGCAATTGAACCAATTAAAAATTGAGGGACCAAATTGTTTTTTTCTCTCCCTCCCAAATCATTACGCGTGACTGCACTATTCAGTCACCTGAACAGTGCAGACACGCCACCCGAACACGCCACCTGCGAGCATGCACGCCGCCTGAGCAAAGCCCCATTACTGGGCAAGGCAGGCGGTGCCCTCTCGGCTACACGCCATGGGTAGCCGAAGGGGTCTGTTTCTTCTGCTATAAATATGCAGGGGCAGGGACGAGCAGAGAAGGGAGAAAAACTGAGCAAACAGACGAACACAGAGAAGAAAAACAAAAAAAAAAGAAGTTTGAGGAGTTTTACACAGATTTTTAGCATCAAAAGCAAGAAAAAAGAACGTTAAAAAATCCCATCTTCGTCTTCAACAACCAGCTCCCTCTCTCTTTCTCTCGGCCTACAATCTCTCTCTCTCTAGGAACACTTCTGCCAAGCTCTCTCTCTCTCCACCGTTACAGCCTTCCCGACCACCCAACACCTCTCTCTTCATCACCATAAGCTTCCCCTATACACCAGAAACTTATCCCCACTCTCCGGCGAGGCAACACACCAGTTGGCAGTAGCAGCAACACAAACCCGACGACTTTGGAAGCTCACTCCGCCCCCCACAGGCCACCGTTGACGACGCCACCACCACATGAATCATCACCTCGACCTCCTCTACCCGAAGGAACTAACAGGTACACGTTTCATCACACTTGAAAATTTATTGTTCCTTCGTCTTCAACCTTCGGCTGGTTGCATGCAGCGGGACTCAATTTGCGTCCCGCTGTGCATGTGGGCCGAGGCCTGAGAGAGGTGGGTCGGTCTTTGTGCTCAGCCCAAATTCCTCTTCCAGGTGGGCTTCCAGCCCACCTGGACTGGAGGCCCAGTCCACAGGGTTTGGGTCGGAAGCCCACCTAACTTTAGCCCGATGGGCTGGACTAGCAGCCCAAATTTTCCTTTTCCATTGTTTTATTTTATTTTATTTTTTACTTTATTAAAAAAATATATATAAAAATAAAAAAATAAAAAAAGCATAAAAAGGTTTTGTTTTCGTGCATACGGCCGGATTCCAAGTTTTTTTTCCATCATATTTTTCTTAAAAAAAATATTTTGCATCTTCCTCATGTTTTAAAACAAAAATTGGATATCGTAACCGGTTTATGATTATCCGTTGGAATTTGGCCAAAATGTCAAAAAATAATTTTAAATATTTTTGTTTTATCTATTAGGGTGTAAATTTACATTGTAAAGTACACCCATGGATAAAAAAGAGGTTTTTAAACTACGGTGTAAATTTATATTGTAAAGTACATCCGTAGATAAAAAAGATTTTTACTACGATGTAAATTTACATTGTAAAGTACATCCATAGATAAAAAAAGGGTTTGTAACTGCGGTGTAAAATTACATTGTAAAGTACACCCGTAGACAAAAAAAAATGGTTTTTGAAAATGCAATGCAAAATTTTAACTTAGAAAAAAAATCAAACAACAATGCAGCTTACCTTAGGTAGGGTGCACTGGGGGTGATGCGTCTTCCCCTTGCACAACAAGTCCCCTTACCTAGACTCTCGCAGACCAATAGGTTCCTAGTAACCTTAATACTAGGTGGCGACTCCTAATAATTATAGTCGTAAATTTTACGACTATAAAACACCCCATTTTCACCGCGCACCGTTGTCTCTCCAAAGAGGGATGGCGGGGCGCGAAGCTCGTAAAAAATCGCCGTCGCGACAATATCCATGAAGCTTATATCATAGCCCATATATAGTCTTAAAGTTAGTATTCATAAATCTCATGATATCCATTTTTTAAATTAATTTTATAAAGATACATAATCCATATAACTCATCTGACATATCATCTAACTTAGAAATTCGATGCTATACTTTACCATAATATAGTTAACAACTTTGCAATGAACACACATTTTTCAGGACCTGTCTTTCTTTGGCACAATTAGTACTAAAAGGACACATGAACTTATGCTCTCCCTCAAGTGTCTTTTAGTTAGTAACTCCTCAACTTACATTTGAGTCTCATTTAGCTCCTTCATATTACTTCTATATAACTTCTATAGGTTAGTTAGTTAGGGATTGTAGCTTTAACAATGAAATCCATGTAATGTTTTATTCCTCTAACTGGTGATAAACTAGTAGAAACATCATTATAAAATACACCTTTATATTATTGCAACAAAGAAATAGAAAATGCTATTGACATCACTCTATTTTAAATTCCAGTGCTCTTGATAAAAAAAATAGTCCTATATACAAATACCAATTTCCTGAATGGGTTAAGAAATTGCACCCAATTCCTTATTTAAAACTTCAAACAATTCTTTATTAACAAGGGAACCCGCAACTTACTTCATAAAAGAAGGTGTAACAAACACTTTTATGAAAGCTTTTATTATTTGGCTCATCACTAAGCGAAGTAAGCTTCCATTAATTCCTTACACTAGTTTTAACTCCATCAATAATTATGATGCAAATTAGAAGGCTAAACTTTACAATCCATAATCATTAATTGAAATACTTACCCAAAAACGCTAAAATAAGATTATAAAATCTCAACCTAATGATTTCTTGAAATTAGAACTAAATGTATTTTGTTAGAACACTACAAACATGATATATTTGATAAGTTTAGAAAGTTTAATAAATAACCCAAAGAAAGTGTGCACTTACACGGTTCAATTTTTATTGACAACAATTTTTGTCTTTTCAATGTTATATTATATCGCATACAAAATAAACTCTAATTAGTTAATGGGCCTAAATTAAATCCATATAACTAACTATCTTAAACTAAATTCAAATAAAGTAAGCTTAATTAACTATTGATCTTGAATCAAATCCATACAACTAACTTGAATCCAAAACATCCAAAACATAATAAGAGTATAGTATAAAGCCAATGCCTGTATTTAATAAGGCCTGATCTATATATACAGTATATTTTAAACAACATTATAAAAAAAATATTATTTTGATATATGTTTTAATGAAAATATTTTTAAAAATAACTGAATCATATTCTCAAACAGAAAATTTAAACTTAAAAGCAGTTTATTTTGATGTATTTTGATTGAGTTGTATCACAGCTGACTATTACCACTGAACTAGGTCCATTATAGTTTATCTTTTCTCAATAGGACCAATGTCATCTGCACCTGATCGATGTTCTTGATAATGAATATTCTCGATAAGTGTAGACTCAAGTAGAGCAATGAGTGTAGCAACGAGCCCACCACGAGTGTCATTGTCTGGCTTGGTCTTGCTAAGTTCATGCACCTTGCTCCATCAAGACAACTTCCGGGCCCGACCACAATCCTCATAGTAAGAAACAAGAGGTTCCTTATGGCGGTTAGCTACCTCTCTGATCAACTCTATTTTTTCCATTTTAACAATGGCTGCTTTGTTATTGTAATGTCATCTAACGGGAAGTTTGGTGTTTTGATCAATAAAAATTCATAATGAAACGAAAAAAATGGTTTGAAATTAAAAGAAAATTCACTTAAGGTCAAGGGGTTTTTTAGTTTTTTAATATGTGTATGTAACTCAGAGGTGAGTGGGAGGTGTACATGCATTTTAGCAGCGCGTACGACGCCTCCAACATTCAAAATTCTTTTCCATCTTGTAGTTGGAAACACCACCTTGTTCTTTTCTTATTGTTAAGACTTGTGTCTTTAGAGGTGGTCAAAGTTTGTCATTTGTGCTAAATTTGATCCTTAATCTTTTGATTTTTTGTCCTTTAATTGTTTTTTTTTCAATTTTATCCTTCAATCAAATAAAAATTTTATTTTGTTTGTCAATTTTGATCATCATCCTTTGAATTGCTATATTTTAATGCGAATCTATATATTTTTTCTTCAATTTCACATTTTCAATATTTTATTAATTGAGAATTGGTCTTTATGATTTTGTTTTTCAAATTGGTCACTTCAGGTTTTATGGCCCGAGTCAAGGGTTAACAGGATATTACAGGTTGCAATTTCAGTTTTGTCATGCTAACTTAGGTCGACGAATACAAGTTTTATTTTATTTGCTTTGATGTTTTTTTTCATTATTCTGTTTTTAATGGGTTGTGGATCCATTTACTATTGTTTTCTATATTTTTCTTGTTGATTTGAATTAAAATCAACTTATTTAACCTAGTTAAATCTATAACCTAAGTCATGTATTTTTTTTGTTAAAAAAACAACAACACACATTTGCAACAACTAAACTTTATTTTTGGAGGTCCAGTAACGGGTAGTTATTGCTAATAATCAGCAGATCACCAAGATTAATTGTCAGTCGGACTAGGGAAAGGGGCTCAAGGGAATATTATAAATTACACTGAATTTTTTTTCGAGGTCCAGTAAGAGTTTTAACGATCTAATATGAAAATATACCAAAGGGTTAGCGATTAAAGTATTTGGAAATTTTTGATGATCCTTGGCCCCGCATCCAATTCTTGCGAGCTTCCCTGAGGAAACCTCGCACATGATGGAGGGCCATTGAGTCAGGCTAACCACTAGCCAAAAGGAGCTATTCCCTACTTGAAGTCCATCATCAGAACTCAATTTCATGCCAATGAAGGAACGCGCAAATTGTCATCTTGTTGACAGAAGGAGAGAGCATTAAATGCGATTATTATTTATATCCAAACATCAAACCCTATATATACTGATTAAACTAGGAAATCAAGGTACATAAACTAGACCATGGAAATATTCAAGCTGTAATCGTGAACAAGCAATACGTTTTATGAAGACTAATTCGTTGGATAAAATAATGTAGAAAGGTCATAAATATGGAATTATAAAGCTTTTGGTTGTCTTTAGAAAAGATAAATGAAACAAAATTTACAGTTTTTGGACCTAGTTTCCAAGGAAAAAGCACTGAAAACACCATTCTCAAGTGGACGACTTTCCTCTTTGATTTCAACTCCAAACAATCCCTCTAACTATGAATCAAAGAATATCTACTTTTGGCTATATTGATCGTCAGAGTAAATCCATGTAACGTTTTGGCTGCTGGTCTGTACAATAACTTGCTGCTTCTGATACAGTTTATATTACCCAAATAACTTCTTTTTGATAATATCTTTACAAATACAGTAATGAAATGCTTTCCGTGCCCTAAAGAGTTCAGCATGTTTTCTCATGTATTTTCATGGATGATCATACCTCTTTTTTTCCTACCCATGTAAAGGTAGAAGTGATATGGCAATGGGGGGCACTTGATTTGTTTTATTCTCTTATCTATCATTTCACACTGGCAGTCACCTTTGGAAGAAAGCTTCAGAGTGGGAAAAGTTTGGACTCTCTCTCTCTCTCTCTCTCTCTCTCTCTCTCTGTGACTGGAGAAATTGAAAGAAAGGTTTTCTATCTTGGGGGAATCTTTCCCCCTTAGGTATAATTTCCTCGCGAAGATAACGTCGCTCTTTATCTAAGCCAATAAGATATGACAGCCTCTTTAGTTGACGAATGACATTATAAGTGCCCATCCATGCATCAGCAAGCCGAAGGAATTGTCGACAAAGGAAGAAGACGACAAAAATAATATAAAAAAATCAAGAACAAGAAGTGGTATGGACAGCAACACAACTTCCATATATATAACACAAGTGTTTTGCCTTGTGAAATTTAAATAGATTACTGAAATTTATTAATCAAATCACACATAAAATTCAAATTAATTTTATGTATAATTTTATTTTAAATAGACTACTAAACATTTATTTTCTTAAGAAATTTTATTAATTATACAGAAATATTGCAAAAAACCGGTTTATAACACCATATAACTCAATATAAATATTATCTTATTTATTTTAAATTTTAAATTTTTATAAATATATAAATTTGCACAACGATTTTCTTCGTATAAGTAAAAGTTACCCATTATTTGACAGTTATTTTTTTTTCTTTTTTGAAAAGTGTTCATTCATTGAAGTTTTCTCCATGAAAATTCATTCATAATTGTAGACCTCTATGGTTCATCAATCATTGCCAACATTTGTCCCAGCCACTATAACCTTCAACTTTTATCGGCAGCTTCAACAATTTATATAAATAATATTTTTCTCTTATTTTTTATACGCTACAGTAATAATAGAATTTGTACCACTACGTTTGTTGTTTAATACATTCCTAAGCATAACCCAGTAATTAATTACCAAACACTACGTTTGCTTCATAACACAACAGCTGAAGCATAATAATTTCAAACAAGCCCTAAAAATTAACAAGTAAAAATAGTGTTGGATGTAATGATAACAATGGAGGTGTGGTGATATTCATATTCCATCTTCTTAACAATAAAAAAACAATTCTTCTTCTTCTTCTTCTTGACCCCTGTTACATATTTTGATCCATGTAGCTCCAACTTTTTATCTCTTAATTTTCTTAAATTTTTTATTTTTTCTTGTTTCCATAAAAATCAAACAATAAGAAAAAGATCAGCTCTTTTCGTCTAGATCTCGGTTAGTTGCTTGCCATCAAGATTAATTTGTGCAATGGGTTTTCCACTTGGGTTTTCTTATTTTGATTTAACAATACATGGAGAGTAGGAGGTTGAGTTTTGATTTTGAGGTAGAGAATATGAGGCTTTTCTTATAGTTTTTGTGCTACATTCCCTGCCCAGATCCCTACCATTTGTTTTTTGCAACTTTAATGACAAGGAGCAAGTTACCCCTACCAATGGTGGAACCAGCATTAGGGCTAGTAAAACTCAATCAGTAACTCCTGTTTCATGTGGTACTATCAGAAACCAAAAGGTATTATAATTTCTCTTATTTAATGCATGTTCTCAAAGATTTGATTGCCTTTAAAGAGATAATATAACACTTGAAAGTTTTTATTTCCCCCCTAGTTTGTGATTGTAAACTATTGTGTGGAGGCAGTTCCAATTTAGAATTGGATGGCTTAGATAAATGAGAAATGAATGGATAGGTTAGAGGAGAAAGGGTTCAAGGTTTTTTTTTTTTTAACTTTATGACAATTTAGTATTTTTATATTCTTAACACCACAAAGGATTTTTAGTCATTAAATGAAATACAATGATAATCATGTAAATAATCATATATTTTTTTTTCTTACTTTTTTCTACCGCCTTGGGAAAAAGATGTAAATTGTTATGCGTGAACCAAAGTTTAGGATGCAAATTTAAATTTTTTGAAATTAAGTAAACAAGTACAATTTTGAGCACGGGATAATTATAAAAAAAAAAATGTAATATGCGTACTTATGATGCAATTTGAGCATTTTATTAGATTAAAAATATAATGAATTTGATATGAGCTAGTAGATCAGCTAACAATAGTCAAGTGATAAGGAGTTAACCGAGGAAATGACATCCCTACTTTGAATCCTCCCTATTACATTTCTCAATCCACATGTAAGTCTGCCATCGACTACAAATCTCAAGTTGGTGAGCTCTTTCCCGTGATTTGGCTTTCAAGAATGGCCAACCACTCGTGAGTCATATTAGGAAGTGTATATGTGATATAAGAAATAATGAATTTTAAATCTTGAAAGATAGTGTGGTATCTATGTTATGAGAAAACCATTATAATAAGCATTTATTATAATATTTCATTTTAATAGTATATTATAAAAACTACGTTAATGAGAAACATACCCCTTAGTTGATTTTGTGGTGAAGGTTTTTTTTTCATCTAAATTATTAAAATTTTGGTGACTACAATATATTAAATCACATAACAATGAACACTCTTATTTATGGATGATAGATGCTATAATAATAAGAATATGAATACTTTAGTGAATAAAAGTGTGAACCCTTTAGTTGAATGATTTAGAGAATATTTAGAGGCATGGATTTTTTATTTAGTTTGAAGAGTCATTTCTTATTGAAAACATAGATGATAAGAAACATTCCTTACACAATATTAATTAACATTAATGATGGTTGCAACAAAAAAACTTTTGTATATCTAGCAATGTAGAGAAATAATTATAAAGACATTTAGCTCCAAATTTATTCGAATCTAGAACAATTTTAGAGTTTCAAATGTTAGTTCTGACATCTTGCAGGATCGATGGATATTATGACTTAGTGCGTAGTTAAGCCAAAATATATTAAGTTAATATTTTGATCTATTGAGCATTATGACTTATGATGGACTTTTTTAAAACAAATGGATCATGTATGAAATTTTACTAATCCAACAATCTATGATTTCATGGAGAACATGTATATGTTTGGACAAAAAGATAATATATAAATAAAACCCTTTTGTTAATTTTAATGCATAAAAACAAAAACAAAAAACAAAAAATAGTAATATTAGATTTCATATCTTGTATTTGTTATATATTTGACACCTAATTAAAATATGATAAAATTGAGTTTTTTTATCATTTTTTTTTCAAAACCAGTATATAATTATTAGTAATATTATTTTTTTATCAATATCTTGTTCAAAAGGAAAGCGAGAAGGCATATTTTTTGGTCTATATTGTTGGCTTACAATGAAGACTTGATCAGTAGTCTCTCTTTCCTACTTTATTATCTTTTCCCTCTTTAATAATATTGGGTTTTTTTTTATATATAAAAAATTTGTGAACAATTTCCATTTTTCTTGCAAAATAAGAACTTGGATAGGCATCTTACATTATTAGTAAACTTGACTGCTAAAGAGATTGAACAAAAATCAAAGAAACTTTAAGCCAGTGGTCTATCTAGTTAGTTCACAATCAACTTATATTTTGAGTCTAGGATCCTTGATTGGAATGTGATTTTCTTATCTTACCTCTCACCATTTGATCTTTTGGTTGAAATTCTCGATTAGAAACTTCAGTTATACAGGTTCTGGTCTGGTTAGAAATCCTAAAAGTATATTGAGCTAGACTAACTTGATTTAATTTATTGAATAGTTAATGCAGCTAAAATGGTCTACAATTTATGAAAATTACTCCTCCGTTCATAGAGAATAAATAAATAAACTGTTTAACAGATTGATAAATTTATAAAATTATCATACTAGCTAGCACACCTGAAAGTTGAAAATGAGCTTCTAGACCCTCACCAAGAATATGCCACCCTACAAGAATCACATATAAGATAAACTTTACTATCATCATCATAGAGAATATTAACTATTCAAAATCATGCTATTAGGCTTACTTAATGATGATAGATCCTCAGAAATAGATTTAATTTAGCAGATTTACAAGGTAATTTGTAATATCAATAACCTGTAAGAAGGGATCCGGAGACAGTACTCTTACATGGATTAATGATCAGATAATTCCTCCAGCCTAAGACTTTCTCATCAGAAACTGATTCATGTCTTAAGCAAGAAACAAAATTTGAGGAACATTAGAGATGGTGTTATTGAAGATCTAAACATCTTACATCAAACTCACTTAAGCAAAGCTTCAGCCCAGTTTGTGCTGTTTTCGCAGGAACTATTACCCTTTGTTCTGGTTCTTTATGCATTCACTAACGAAAAAAAATTATCAATCGAAAAATGAGAATAAGAAAGAGGAGAAATACCTCTTTTATGGTCTACTAATTAGCTGTACCTAGCTGGTGTGGTTATCCTGAGAAATTGCTTCGAACATTCTCAAGAACCCTTTTCCATGATCTGTATCACTTGCTTCACTCTAGCAGATTTCGTAGCTGCAAACTGGAGAAAATATCATCGAAAAATAGCATATGAAACAAACAAAGCAAAATCAATAAAACTAGCAAGAAATGGTTTATGACTAAACGATTCCTGGGAGATCAAGCAAAGAAATAAGAGAAGATTAGGAGGAGATGGTGGGAAGCGGGGGTCGGGGCTGAAGGTGGTGATGACAGAAGCATAGAGAGCACAAAGGAGTGAGATGCAGAGTCCAGTACTGCATAACATCATCTGTGCTCTCTATCTTCTGTCAACAACATCACAAGTGCCTCCTCTCTCCACACAAGTCTCAATTCTATTGGTTTTGGAGCTTTTTTCTCTTCTTAATTTCCCTTTTTTTTCTTTTATTTTGAAAACAATTTTGTTTCACCTCTGAGTAGATGAAAATAGACCTGATAAGATGAGATTATAATATTCATAAAGAAAGTTTCTTTAAAAGGAAAGGTGTATAATGGCTTAGAGCAAGGGGGAGAGAGAAAGTAGGGGATAACCTATCACAGACCACCAGGAGCCTCAATTTATAGAAAGAAAAGGGACCATGCCCACTCAAAGAGTTACAAGGCCTGTTTCTTGTACTCTATTCAAGTAACCGTCTCTCACGAGCTCGATATTTGATACTACAAAACCATGCGTGCTCACAACCCTAATCGTACTTATGTTATGCAAAGATAATTAAAAATGAGAAAACCCTAATGGTGCTTCATTTCACATGAACAAAAGATCTACACGATTTGTCCCTCTTGCAAGATGGGTTCAGAATCAAAACCCCTTTAATATCTTAAGAACGTACAAGAAGTTGATTTCGACACCATAATATATAGTAAGAAAAGTAAAAATTAAATCAGGATTAATGCATAGGGATTGTTTTCAAATACTGTGGTTAAACAAGTACATGGGTGGAATGGCTCAGAATATCATCGTACGATGATGTCTATCTGCCTAGACTAATCTCTCATTCAAAGATTTTAGACAGCATTGTTTTGATATACCATGTGCACTGGGATTTTCTGCAAATCTGAGACGATTAACTACTTACAGGTCAAAAACCGCTAGCTTGGTATGGCTGTAAAATCTAAGATCATTTACGCAAGTTGTTATGATTCATATCTTGTTTACTCATCATGTTAATCTAGTGTGACCCAATACAATGGAGCTGAAGAAATGTCTTTGAACTTATCAAGTGGCTGGATCGCAGATAGCTAAAGTATATGTGGACAAATCAGTCTTTGCAGAGAGAAAAGGTCAAAATATCTAGAGCCATCAATATAAAGAGAGCTCCACCCCATGACAAGAGCAATAACAATGGTTATATATATATATATATATAATGATTATATGCTACGTAATATTGGATCTGCTGCTTCCAGAAGTAGCTTTCCCAAGAAGTGTAAAAAAGAAATCAACTACATTACTTCGTATTACCATAATAACACTAGCAGCAATAATAACAGAAATTGAAGTCCTAACCCACAAAGTAGCAATTTGTTATTATAATAATCAAGTGAATTTTAAAGATATGCTAGAAAATCACTAAGCTAATGGAAATCTAGCAAAAGATAAATAAAATACAGACGTCTATTTACTCGAGAGAAAAAAACAAGAAAATCAAACTACCAAAATCTTTAAATAACACTTTGTATCATGTTGAAAGAGACTTAAGACATCTCTACTTTGTCCAAGTCAAAGATACCTTCTACGCTTCTGAATAAATCCATTTTCATATATTTAAAATTATCTTCTTTAGTCTTCAACGGTAAAGTTAGATGACGGAGAATCAAATAAATAACTGTATTCCTATCCAAAATGTTATCATCAAATATTAATTTATTTCTAGCAAGCTAAATTCCCCACAAAATTCTATTGGACAACAAAAGAATTGCTTCATGCTATGACTTTTCTTTAACAAGAAGAATCCACTTTAGTAGGACTTGATAAATAGCTCTAGGCATGCACCATTATAAGCCTAACCAATTCATAAATCAATTCCAAAATTTCCAAGAATCAATGCATTTCTATTCCTATTTGACACTGTGTTTTAAAAATGTTTTTGAAAAAAATGATTTTTTTTGTGATTTTAGATCATTTTTATGTGCTGAAATAACAAAATGATTTTTAAAAAAAAATATTATTTTAATGCATTTCTAAATAAAAAAATACTTTAAAAAACAACTTTAACCACACTTCCAAATAGTCAAGGCAATGTTGAACAAATTATGTCTCATCTGCACAAGATGGGCAGGTGGGTTGCATCGGGTTAATGATATTTCTAATTGCAAGAAAGTTTCTAGTAGAAATTCTAGCTTGAACTAGCTCTGAAGGCCTTTACACTTCATTTCTAAGGGAGATTGCAATTCCAAGTACTTGAGTTAAAGTCACTCACATATGTTATCCTTGATGTTGGCATAGTTATGAGAGCACAGAGTTAAGGAAATAATTGTCCGAAAATGCAATTTGTTGACATCAATCTATCCGAAAATAGATATCCTCCCATTGTCCACTCTGTAATGACAACTATTTTCCCATGCATTAGAGACTCGAGTTCATAGAAATATTCTCTGGATGGAAATTTTTCATTTTAACTACAGTACCCTTCAGCTCAATTTTAATCAGACATACATGGTCGACCATGCTCAATAACCTTCACTTTGCAATGAATTTTCAATTATGTTTTATTCTTTTTTTTTTTATAAATAGATAATCAATAATTTATTTATTTTATTTAGTTATTGTAGGTGTTTTCATTATTTATATATTTTTTTATTATATTTAATTTAAAGTGGATTATGAAATGAAGTTATCATAATACAGTGAATTCAATGATTTAGATATCCAAATCTTTTTGTTTTTTAATGATGATGATAATTTTATATTGATGATTTTGTTGAAACCTGTTAAACAGATAAATTTATATCGATTTAAAATTCATATATTTTATTATAAAATTGCACTTCATAGAAATTTTGTATAAATTTATTTTTTTGTCCAAATTTATAGTATATAAAAAAATCTCTCAATTTTAATATCTCATATTCTTAATATATTTTTTTGTGTTGATATTGTTTTGGGGCTGGCTCTTAAAGGAAGGCCTATGTAAATGGTAGAAAGTGTATCTCATCTATAAAAGATTGCACTATAAATTCATCATTCAGGTTTATTTCTATCAAAGAACTTTTGTAGACGTCCAAAAATAATCAATGACTTTGACTTAGAAATGCAGCTACTTGGAGAGTGAATCTTGATTAATATAAATTCAGATTGGTATTGCAGTAACACTTTTGTTTATACAAAGCCATTTCCCAGTCAGGATGGGGTAGAGGGGGGAAAGTCAGACTTTGGACCACGATGTGGTCCAATGACTATTTATTAGGGCACGTGATACTGTGGAACATGCTCTTGATGTTCATAATGGCTGAACTCACCAGCTTATTTTTGTTGACCGTAAAATCTCAATTCATGTATATTTAATGCTGTGATCACCTGGATAAGATTCTCCGACAGACCCCTTCATGGAGGTGATTATTCATTTTTTTCCCAGGTTTCAAAACTCAAATCTGTGAATTTCATCCTGTTAGAGAATAATATAAATTATATTTTGAGATTATCATCTAATTATTAGAGCCTTGTTGACCCAGCGGTCACGAGTTCGAAATCTCATCACCCTCATGTTTATTTCATAAAAATTAAGCACAAGATACTATAGATTTGTGTCAAGTTTCAAGCCCAAATTATTTTCACTCGAGGGGGTGTGTTAGAAAAAAATATAAATTATATCTTAGAATCTCACCTAATAGCTAAGATTTTGGTGGATTGGTTCCTTGACATGCTTTTACTTGAGAGTGTATGTTAAAAAAAAATATAAATCATATTCTAGTATCTCACCTAATACTTTAAATTTTTAGATGAAATGGTTCTTTATAACACATCTAGTGCTAGCCCAAATCAAACTAACTACACAAGTCATCCGTTTTTTCTTTCTTTCTTTCTTTCTTTCTTCATTAATAGAAACCAGTTAGTAAAATATTTATTACTATGTAACTACCACAATTATACTCCTAGCTAGCATCTTCCCTTGTCACACGTCCCTAAAGAGATGGAAAGACGGAATATTTTGGCTTTAACGTCTCGAATTATCATCCTCCATTTGGAACATGCCAAGAATCATGGAAAGGAGAAGAAAGTTGAGATTTAAAGCATCCCTCAACAGAAATCCCTTCTCCTTATCGCTAATATTATTACTAGTTCCCGTGGCCTGTCAACTAGTTCCCGTAAGATGGGGTGGTGTGGGCTGCTCTACTTTCAAAACAATAATCTTAAACTATTCATGAACTAGACTAAATAAATAAAGATCCTATAATACGTGTCAACACCCCAGATTACTCCTTTCCTCTTCTTTAATAAGGGATTGCGTTTATTTGGAAGAAAAAAAAGTAATCTTTAGCAAGGGTACATCGATGTCCATCTCTCTTTCCTATGCCTGCTAGTTCAATTGCTTTATTGTTTGAAGTAGTTTTCCCAATTGCTTTGAGGCCCGAAACATAAGATTAATGGAGGAAAAAGAGGGGAAAATTAAGGATCGAAACATATATCCAACTCATGCCATTTTCGGGGAGCTGGAATTCTGTGCTTTCCCCTTTTGGATGGAATACCGGATATGGTGTAAACAGGGAAGTAGGTATCTCTTCTCTGAGAAAGTATCTTCTGTCAAGAAAAAGAAAAGAAAAAGAAAACAGACTGATATGATCTCACTAGGTGAGTTTTTATGCTCAACGAGCTTACATAGGCGTTAAAACCACGCTAGCCGCTTCTACATTGAAACATATTCCATCCTGGATATATAGTGGAGGAAGATCCATCATGCCCATGGTTGAGTTATTAAAAAAAAATACATTTTGAGATAAACATTTCTACTCAAAATAGTATCTTTTGATTATATTATATCCTAGTCACAGAAACTCTAAACTCCAAGTCTTCTTTAATTTAATAAATTAAAAAAAAAAATTTAAGGCATTATGGTTCTTAATAAATTAACTTATGTTCTAAGACTTTGATTTTATTTGGCTATACTAAATAATGTAATACAAATTAATCTTTATCTATGAACTTAATATTTTAAGGTGAGTGATTCATTGACACTTCCACATTAATGACTTTTTCTTAATCTCTCTCTTTCAAAGCCAACATCCTCGAGCATAAATTTTTTTACTCTCTCTCGCAAAACCAACGTCCTCAAACATTTTAGGATTTTTTAATCTTGTTGTTCTTAGTTGTATAGAAGCTTCTATATCATGACCAAAATATTAATTTTAACCGATGGAAAATCTTGTTGGTGTAAAAGTTGTAATTTCATTATATAATAGCTTTCTTACGAATTTCCCAACAGATTTTCAAGTTCGTCAACAATTCAGTCAATGATTTATACAGTGACGATTTATATAGCGATGGAATATTGAGACAAAAAATAGGTTGATCATTTTTTTTGTTGCCTAATTAGTAAGTAATATTTAATGATGGATCACTGATAAACTAACCATTAGTAATATAACATATATAACCAACGGATTGACCAATAAAATCATCAATCAAATACAAGGTTTCTGATAATTCAGAGTATCCCTTAGATTTTTATATATTCAAATCGTTAGACTTGTTCTCTTATAGAGAGAGACCCTTCTAAAGATAACTAACAAGGCAAGTAACGTTGATCCCAATTCACTCCCTGTCCATTATTCATTGGATGTGGACAGTGGGACACAATTTACATCCCACTGTTGTGAGCAGCGGGGGTGGGCCTAACCACTAAAGTGATGGGCCTCCAGGCCCACCTGGCTAGTGGCTAGCCCACCAAAGAGATGGTTCGGTTGGCCCATCTAGGCTGGATAGTCCACCCATATGAGCTCTCGGCCCATCAGGGTGGACAACCAGCCCCACCCAAAATAATTAAAAAAAAAGAAAATTGAAAAAAGATAAAACAAATAGAAAATACAAAATCTGCATTAAAAAAAATCTTTTTCTTAAAAATATCTAAGCAAAAAAAACTAAAAAATATGTTGTTTTAATATATATATAGCTGAATTCCAAGCATATTGTTCATAAAAAAAAATATATATTGCATTTTTTTCATGTTTTGAAATGAAAATTAGATATCGTAACCGGTTTACTATTATCCGTTGGAGTTTAGCTAAAATATCAAAATAATTTAACAACTCAGGGATAGTACACTCAGGGATAGTTGAAAACAGGGTTTTCAAAATGTAGTGTAAATTTTTTTTGTTAGGTTGTCAACTCCTAATGAGGTATAGACTCTCTCACGAAGAGAGATCTACCTCGAGCTTTAGGAAATACTATTGAATAAAAAAATCAAACTTAGAAAAATTATAAAAAATAATGCAGCTTAACTTAGGTAGGGTGCACTGGAGGTGATGCGTCTTCCCCTTGCACAACAAGTCCCCTTACCTAGACGCTCGTAGACCAATAGGTTTCCTAGTAATCTTAATGCTAGGTGGCGACTTCCAACAATTATAGTCATAATCTTACAACTATCAAACCCCACTCCTTCCACCGCGCGTCATCTCCCTCCGGGGATGGTGAGGCGTGAACCACGAAAACAAACATTGTTGCGACCGATGGTGACTCCTCTAGGAACATTGTCAGACTAAGCTTTGTATGTTTGATTGTTATTCTTTAGTATATTTTTTACATGTATTTTTACTACTTTAGCATGTAGTTTTACTTCCAGTTCATGCATGACATAAATTACGAATTAATGTATCATGCATTTTCATTTTGCAAATAAACCCAATTCTAGGTTAGGTGGGGAATAACGGTCTGCCTCGTGACTTTCAGTTGGAGTTTAGATTTGTGAAACATTCAACTATAAGCTATATGTTTACCTGATAATGATGATCATATTGTGCCCCATCCATTTATTGTAAAACCCTACACTACCTTTACGTGAGGTAGTCACTAGGTAGTTCATAGACCTATGAGACCAGATAAAAAGCTTATCCCTTATGTAATGGTCTATAACTTGTCCTTGGGTATAAACTCCCCAATAATTCATCTAATATGTACATACATACATTTGCATCCACATGTACCATCACTATGCATAACATATCATTGACAATTAAAAATACAGGTCCCCGAACAGCTTCTAACACTCAACTCTGTTAAAGAAATATGGACAATAAAAAATGTGCTCACCACCATGTTCACTACCAAGAATTGGATTTTCCAAAAGCTAGTGTGACCCATCTGGTCAGTTTACTCGAGCAGGCATTAAAATCACCCCTGCAAGAGCTTTTAAAAGAGAAGTGCATTGGAGTTGGAAAATGAAGCCTAGTTTTGTAATTGTTCTTTGTTTGGTCATGTCCACTCATTGTATTTCAATTTAAACCTATTTTAGTCTTGTCTACAATTTTGCCCATAAAGCCACAAGATCTTTTTTACACAAGCCTAAATTTCCATAAGATCATGTATTTTTTTATGTTTTTGTTGTGCTCTTGATTTTTGCTTAAATAACACAAGCACATCTTATACCCTTTTATCCAAATTATACATTATCTCATTATTTCATAAAGATTTTTTGCAAATCAAATATGTTTTGGGAATTCAAAGGATTTCATTGAAGGTTGATCTCATACTTTCAAAAAACCCACATAATAAAGTTAAGCTCTTAGCTAAACAAATAATTAAAAAAAAAAAAACATTTCACATGGAAAAGCAAAGCTTATTAATCCTAGATGCATGTTTTTGAAATAAGGGAAGGTCATCTTTGATATACCTTCACATGTCTCAAGTGTTCATTGCAGTCTCTATTTGAGGCTAATAAATACTTCTTAATGATTAACCCTGACAAGGATCACACCTTAAACTAGGAGGCAGAGCCACGCGGCGTCCCGGGAGGGTATCCTGGCTCTCGCAAATGGAGTTGAGAAGGAGTCGCCACCTGACTGTTGAGGGTCGCTAGGAACACTCGATTTGTACTGGTCTGGTCAGAGATTCGAAAGGTAGGGGACTGTTTGCATAAAGGGAAGGTATTAGCATCCCCTAGTACGCCTTACCTGAGGTAAGCTGTATTGTCTATCTAGATGTGATTATAAATGCTTCAACGGATCGTATTTATTCGTATGAATAAATCTAACTTTTGAAATTTCATTATGAGTTCGTAAACCCAAAATAAAATGTCAAGAAAACAGATCCACGTAGGTGCCTTAAAAGGATCTCCTATCGTTGTTTTCTGTAATTTTATGCCTCGTAAAAATGTTCCGCTCAAAATAATCCTGTGAATTTTATTGATTGTTTCTAGATATGCAAATGCTAGCCTACTTGTAGTTTCTTTATTCACCACCTGAAATTAACCATTAATCCTCATGAATTAATTTCACGGCTGACCGATCCATAAAAGAAATCGACCACAGCTCAGAATAATCCTGACAATTTTGGTGGTTATTCTTGAATATATAAATGTTAGCCTACGAGTAAATCCGACAATTACTACCTAAAATTAACCATTAAATTTCATGAATTAATTTCACGAGTTGTTTTAATATTAGCCAAATTTTCAAGATTTAATAAACTTGTTATTAAATCTAAGATAAATTTTTGAAAAACGCTTTGGCCGTTTGCGAAGAAAACACATTTTTTTATTTCATTTTGTATTCCTTTTTCTTAACAAAATAACATAAATAAATGAATAAACACAACACACACACACACACACACACACATTCTCTTTTTTCTTTCTTTTTCATTATATTTTTACAATAATTAAAATACAACTCACACATATTATCTTTTTCATTTTTCATTACATTTTTTTAACAATAATTAAAAATATAATAAAAGTTCAAATAAAAACATAAACACAAAGAAAATTACAAAAAATAAACTCATGAACAGTTCTGGACAGTGGTGACGCGTCTGTGGCAGTGGTGGCGCGTCTGCGCACGTGCCACCGTCACTGGCTTCTGCTCTAGCCAGTAAACGGGGCAACAGATATGCCTCTTCTCTTCCTCTCGCCGGTGGTGGAGCTCATGGGAGGTCTGCAAAACACAAACAAACACACACAAGCAACAAACAGGGATCAAGATTTAAATTTTTCACAGATCTGTTCTTCGCTCCTTCTCCTTCTTCTTCTTCTGCTTCTGCTCTAGCCGGAAAGGGTGTTCCAGTGACCTGCAAAAACCAAACAACAAAAAAACCAAAGACACAAGCAATAGCAGCTTGGCTGCTCTTCTCTTTTTCTAGGATTTGTTCTTATCACTTCTTCAGATGACTGCCCGAGAGGGAGAGGGAGAGGGAGAGGGAGAGGGAGAGGGAAAGAGATATCGTGGGTGGCAACTGAGTTGATGTGGCTGATACAAGGAGGTGGAACGAGAACAGGTTGTCTCCGGTCGAAGATATGGTGGCTGCTGGGGGCTGCGCCTGTAAAACCTCCTGGCGAAAAATTATAAATTGACTTGTTTTATGTAAAACAAAAAAATTCGTAACTCTTGAATGGGTTATCAATAAATTCTGAAATTTTGCGTGAAGCCTTCTAATATGATACCTTAGCTTGGGTTAAAATTTCAGAATTTTTAGAGAAATTCGAAAATTTGACGAAAAATCACAATTCGACTAGTTTTACGTTATTGGATGTAATTTTCAATCCGACCATCAGATTGAGCTGAAAATTTTTGAGGAACCTTAAAATATATTGAATAAAATCTGGTTAAATTGTTAAGATGAATGGAGCTCGGTAGTGCTATCAAAATAATAATAATAATAATAATAATAATAATAATAATAATAATAATAATAATAATAATAAAAAATCATTAAGGGTATGATAGAAATTGGCCATTGAAAACACACATATAAGCTCTCATTCTCTTCCAATCACTGCGGAATGGGCAGAAACAAAAGAAAAGAGTGAAGAGAAACAGGGCAAACATGAGAGAAAGAGAGAAAGAGAGAAAAGTTAGGAAAAACACAAGAAATTGAGAAAATACCTTTATAAGCTTGCATGTTCAAACTATAAAGCAATAAAGCAAATGAATTAAAATAGTACACTTTCCAACCCTATTTTCCCTTCTCTTTGAGTGGGCTATCCAACTCTCGACCATCAATTGAAATAGTGCGCTTTTTATCCCTATTTCCCCCCCTCTTCAAGTGCGTTTTCCATCCCTCAACTATCAATTTAAATAGTGTGCCTTTCAGCCCTATCCTCCCCTCCTTGAGTGTGTTTTCCAACGTTTGACCATCAACTCAATTAGTACGCTTTGTAGCCTTCAACCACCAACTCAATTATTGCGCTTTCTAGCCTTCATCCACCAATTCCAATAGTTTTTTTTTCTATTCGTCAACCATAGATCCTCAATAGCATGCTTTATAGCCTATCTTCCATCCTATGAAATCTTCATCACCATCTTTTGCTTCCATACGGGTAGGTCACCCTTTACAATGAGATCGCCTTTAAGATTTTAACATCTTCACCATTTTTCACTTGGATAGGCAACCCATTACAATGAGATCATCCTCGTCATTCTTCACTTGGGTAGGTCACCCATTGCAATAAGATCATCCTCATCTTCACACTTTTCACTTGAGTAGGTCACCCATTACAACAAAATCATCTTTGTGTTTCTTACAATCTTCACTTGGGAAGGTCACCCATTACAATGAGATCATTTTCTTGTCTCTTTCACAAACATCATCACTTTTTCATCCTTTGAGTCTCCTGTTTCGGCCTCACTTCTTAGATAGTGCATTTTATAGCTATATTTTATCGTTCCCTTCTGAGTATGCTTTATAGCCCTCATTTTTATTTCCAGATGGATCAACCAATTCTTCATCTAGTAAATTTATTCTCTTTTTCTTTACAATGCTTACTATCTAAAATCTCTTACAAGACTTTAGTCGTAAGCATTATAAAGAGGGGGACAATTGTCATAACTCAATTCTGGGTTATTCTCCTAAATCTACCTGAAATCAAATAAAAATAACAAAAATATTATTTTTTGTATTTTTAATGTCATTTCAAATTTTTATTTAAAAAGTTCATGGACATTACTTTCATGCTCTGCAAGCTACATATTAAGTCTATAAAAGGGGAGACAACAGAAAAAACACACAGAAAGATGGTGACTAAAAAAACAAACGAAGAGAGACATGGGCACTAAAAAACACTAAAAAAGAGAGACAAACTGACAAAAAAACCTGATAGTGAATAAGAAGTAACGGGTGATAGATGCATATTTCTACACGGCACCATCACAACCACCGGCATTGCATCATCTTCCTTAGCATCGACTTCCCTCTACTCTCCATAGTCAAACCAAGCAACCAACAAGCTACATTTTTTTTTAAAGACAATAGCAGTCGACCCTCTCTCTCTCTTTTCTCTTGCACTCAACAACAAGGCTTTGGCAAGACAGCAACAATTCCCTCTCTCTCTCCCTTCTCCAGCAACGCCTTCACCAGCAGCAAGCTTCCAGGGCTCCTCCCGACCACCACAAGCCACCATTTTCGATGCCACCACTATAGGAACAACCACCTAGACCTCATTTACCCAGCAATAGTGGTGGGTGAACCTCTCTTCACCGTCGGTTGACCACGTGAACAATATCAGGTCCAGCCTAAGTCCAACTTTGGTTGGGTCAGCCCATTTAGGTGGCCCAACCCCAATCCAATTTTTTTTCTTTTATTTTATTTTTAAAAAAGTTGCATTTAAAAAAAAAACAGAAAATATGTGTTGTTTTCGTGCATACGGCCTAATTCCAAGGTAAGATTTCTGTTTTATTTTTTGTTTTTTCATTATTTGTTTGAATTAATTTCTTTTGTTCTCAATGGTATTGTTCTGAGAATATTGAATTATTTTTAATTATTTTTTATAATATTATTAATTGCTAATATTTTGTTGGGTGAATGATTAAATACAGAAATTAAAGTGTCTAGTTAAACTATTAATGTCACTATTTTTTAAATTTTTTTTTAATTTTTGTAAATTTAAAACAAAGTTTTATAAGCTTTAGATTGATTTTACAAAAATTATAACATATAAAAAAAATATTCTATGAAATGCAAAAATTTTAGAGGAAAAGGAATAAAAACAAGAATCGACACATGAGGTACCTCCATTGACTCACAACAAGGTCATCAATTGTGACACAATCTAGAGGGTCCTTTCACAGTAGGATCCAAATACTCTTAAGTACTAGGCTCAATAGAAGGAGGACCTTTCAATGTGGATTTTTTTCTAATAATTAAATTTGTTTACTAATTTCTTAAGAGATAATTTTATTTAACAAATGAAGTTTTAGGTTGACAACTATTAAGGCAGCGAGAACAATACCAACGACCTTAAAATCATCAATGAAGATTCTATTAATTCAATGGAGTTTGATCTCTAAAAAAATTGGAATGTAGATCGTGTGCATGGTTTACAAGGCTTACGGTTAGTATGAACTTCAATATTTTTTCCTATTATGCTAATTTGTTTAGTTTATGAGATTTTTGACATATTTATTTTCTAAATTTTTACATCATAGAAAAATTAGAATGCAAAAAAGTTGTGGAGAATCACACTACAATTAGGTAATTTCAGCTACCTTGGCAAATTATTTTTCTTCAAATACCACAATTTTATTTTTTATTTACTAGCTTCTATAATGGATAGACATGGTAGTCTAAAAGGAATTCAGGGTACCATACACCTAACATGCTATATGGACGGATTATATTTAGCACATGACATCTGAGCACTTTATGCAATGCTCACATTCTAGTGTACAGAACTAGAACTGACATTTTCTTGGTTCCATTACCATGCACACTAGCAGCTTCATGTTGTTTGTTTTGCATGTGAAGCAAATTATAAATGTTTTTTGTAATTACATCAAATTTTATATAATTATTTTATTAATATTTTTTAACATATCCATTTTTTTCTAGGAGATTATGTTTTTGGACGCGATTAATCATGTAGCTTTTTGTTGAGACAAATGTGAAAGTAGCGACCATAAAAAACTGGTGCACCAATAGTTTATGGATAGTCATGCTCAACAATTCATGGTATGTTGGTTTTCATCAATTTCTTTCTATTAAGTTTTTTTTATTGAATGTTTCTAACCTTTTTATTCATTTCAAGAAACATATACTAAGCAGTTGAAGGAGAAATACGAGGAAACATATACTAAGCGGTTGAAGGACAAATACAAGGATGATCCTTTAACCCATCATAATCTTGATTCATATGTGTGGTTGGAGGCAGGATTGTCTAGTGGATTTGATAGAAATCAGGTCCACAAACTCTTTAACACTATAGCCAAAAATTTACAAATGACCGATAGTGTTTCGACCATTAGAACCTTCTTAAAATAGTGTATCTCCATAACCAATTTATACCTTTCTGAATTCAATATAATTAAACCTCAACAAAAAATCAAGGTTATCAATTATTGAAATTTTATTGTTATGATTGCAATGATAAATTTTAAATTCCGATTATTTATGTGTTTCATTTCGGATCTTGTAATTTATATATATATATATATATATATATGCGATTCTAATTCAAATCTAAAGATAAATTAACTTTAAATTATGCAATACAAATACAATATCACATATTTATATATTATTTTTAATAAAAATTATTTCTAAATATTAAAAGTTAAGAATAAAAAAACTTTATCATAAATTAATTTTGCACAAATAAATACCAAAGTACTTAATTAATATTAGACTTTTCAATACTTACTCCAGATTTATAGTATCTCTATATTTATATTATTTCTAGATTCATAGCATTGTGCTGTGAATAATTATTCATTTTACTAATTTCAATACACTTAGTGCCCGTTTGGCATTGTGGTTTGAACCACGTTTAAAAAAAAGCTAATGAAATGTTGTTTGGTTATCTCTAAAAGCATCAATATATTTACATAGGGCCTACCACAAAACCTCTCCCACCGCCGGTTCATGACAAGCAGCTATTAGCTGCTTTTCATTGCTTTTCATCCGCAATAATTCTATTGCAACCACAGAAATACCAAAGAAATTACTGTTGAAATTTAATTTCAAATCAACCCTCGTTTCTTCTCCTTCACACACAACAAGTATAGATAAACAAAACTCAAACATGATCGTTATGCAACACTCATTTCTTCTTCTTCATATACCACAGGCACAAACAAGCAGGGGGTGCAAAACCCAAACATGCTCGTTGTGCAGCATGGTTTTGGCATCAAAAGACATAGACAAGCAGAGAGAGGGGAGGAGTTTGCAGCCCTGCTGGAAAGGGAAAGGGTTTATGGCTCTGCTGGATAGGAAGAGGGGGGGAGTAGGGTTGCTGGAAAACGAACTTACAAGTATTATTATTAGATAGTAAAGATAGAGAGTGTTTGAGGTTTCAATAAAGAAGATTTGAGAGAGGGGCGGTGAGGTTGGATCTGGAGAAGAGAGGGGCATTTGAGAGGGGTGGGGTTCAGGAAAAAAAAAGAGGGGGGAGTAACAATATATGGTTTATTATTATTATATTTTTAATATTAAAATCTAAAAACTTAATTAAAATATAAATAAATATATATTAATTTAAATTAAAGTATGTTTATGCATTTTAAAATTATTTTTGAATATATATATATATATATATTAAATTAATACTTTTTTAGTTTTTTTTAATAATTTGGATATAAAGACGAAAAAATTAAAAAAAAATATTTAATATATTTTTAAACAAAAATATTTTTTAAAAAGATAATTAGTATATTACTCTATGCCCTTTAAAGTAATTTCACAAGTTCAAAGCAATATAAATAGTTTGGTAACCAAACACATAAACTGCTTTTCATTAACCTCAAACTCAACTACAGTTTTAACCAAACACTTCACTACTTATTTTGAATCGCGGCTAAAAGTGCTTTTTATTAAACTACTTTTTTAAAACCTCAACAGCAAAAACAAAAGCAATACCAAACACACTCTTAGTCTTGATAAACATGTTTAATAACTAACACATCTTAGACGAAATATATAATTATCATCCTCGTTACAAGCGTCATTAACTTAAAGGATACATATAGTAAGGAAAAACATATTACAGAAGACAAACCCCGCGAGTATAAATGTTCAAAGTCTTAAATGATTGAAGGACGATGAGAACGACGTGGGATGCTCTTGCCTGGTAGCTCTATGCATGAATGGGTCCAAGCGGCAAGTGCAGAAGTGTAAACAAGCTCTGCGTTTGGTTTGGTTCTTTCGAATTCGCTTTTGGAGGACTCATCTTTCCTCTCGATTTCCAACTGACCCATCGATCTGCAAGTTAAAATCATTCATAAATCAGGAGGAAGCATGATAATAAAATTTATTCCGGATCAAAATCAGAAGAAATGGACTGAGGATCTGCGTAGCCACAGTAGCAATGGGTTCTCGAAACACTAACCTGCACAGACCAAATATTGCTGTATGAAGAAGGCTAAAGAACAGAGGACTAGTAGCATGAAATAGTGATAAGAGAGGAGATTCATAGCTTCCAGATCTCTGGGTGGTATTATGATGATTTGCAAATTCCGGGCTTCTTAACCTGCCTTATATGGAGAGGGAATGGTAAACTTCACCCCAGTTTTAACCCACGCTGGTTAGGTGACGTCCATATAAACTTACAGATCTAGCGAAGACAAAAAGGTCTAAGTGTGGGCTCCCCTTGATTGAACCACAACTTGATATTTTTAACTCTTAGCAACCTTCAATCGAAGATAAAACTCCTCCTTTAAATTCTATATATTTTTCACTCTAAATTCCCAAGAAAATCTTCCTTTAATATCAACAAGTTTACGTAATATATCACTAGTTAACATTTTACATGTTAATTTTCTTACTTTATCCCATCTGATGTTAAATAATCATTTCACCTAAAAAATTAAGCTTGCAAATAAGGCCCCATAATATGATTTATATTATTCTCTAACACACCCCCTCAAGTGAAAGTTTTTTAGGCTTGAAACTTGCATAGACTCACATCATCTTTGTGCTTGGTTTTTATCAAATAGAATGTGGATTATGAGATTCAAACTCGTGACCGTTGAGTCAATAAGGTCTGATACCAAGTTAAGGAAACCATCTCACCTAAAAGCATAAACTTGTAAGTGAGACCCCATAATATGATTTATATTATCCTCTAACATCTGAAACTTAAGTTAATTTTCAAACAACTCCTCGTATGAACAAAATAAATGGTCATGGAACTTTTGTTTTTTCCAGCTCATACTTTGGCATAAGGATAAAAGAAATACGTGATTCATGGGACTTTTATATACACAAAGGCTGTTGGCGTTTTTTCATAGAGAGAAAGATTATGTTTTTATGTTATTTGATTTGGATAAAAGTTTAAATTTTATAACATATTGTGTTTAAGATGCGATATATTTAAAATTTGCACTATATGAAAGAAAGACATATTGATTGTCGTGCTTGAGAATAACATATTTATTAAATATTGTGCTTGTGAAACACTACCAGCTCAAACATTATTATTTAGCCAATGAATTTATAAAAATCTGTATAAATTTTAAATTGACTATGCTGATTTTGTTTTAAAAAGAAATACTATTACATTGCAAAATGTTTTTCCTTATATGCTACATAAGAAAAACCCCACACGTGTTGAGTTTCTTGTTAATTGAGTAAAGGCATCGTTTTCAGCTAGTGTTGACTTCATGGATAAGATAGCAAATCAAGAGCGGTGGATGTTGGGTCCACTTATTGATTGTTGACTACAATACCTCATACACAGTTCTTAGACAAGAAATCAATGTGAAAACTATCCGTTAGGTGGCAATTATTACAAGTTTAGGATTTAGGAGTTTATTTTTTTTTATTTTAGGTTTAATCTATATAATTATTAATATAATAGTCATTGAATAATTGTTAACTCCCGCGCTTATGGAATTAGTTGAGTAGCCAATAACCTTACCCGATATTCTCATTAATAAAAAAAATATCATCATCTGTGATTTACCAGATTACCACAAATTTTGTCGGTAAAAACCTTGTCAAATAATTCCTATTTTCTCAGTGATTTATCTGTATTGAATATACCGATAATTTTACTGAAGAATAAAGCGTGTCAAAAAAAAAAGCTCAATTTCATCGATATATCCATTGGTATATTAAACGTATGACTAACAAAATCATCATCAGTGATCCCATAAGTAACATTTCATTCATTATTCTATCAGTAACAATTCATTGCTAATTTTATCAATATTAGTGACATTTCAAATAATTATTTCTTAACTCTCTGGAAAATATTGTTAAAAATTTCCATATGGAATTCGGTACCTAGTATTTTAAAAACATTTGAAAAAATATATATTGAAATATAATTTAAATAATATATAAACAAAATATATTTTGAATTAAATTAATTCTCTTACATTAAAAATTCAAATATAATAAATCTAAAACAATGACGGTACTGGAAGAGAAGGAAGAGGAGGTTGGTTGGTATCGTTGCGCCAAAAAGGAGGAGCACACGGGTCACCCCAAATGTGATTGCATCTGCATAAGCATTCTACACAATTTTGTCATACTAGCATAAAGTTTGGTTGTCTCATGATGAAATCCGATTGTCCTACCATGCACTTTCTCGGGTAAAACAATCTAGAATATTCTAGAGTTTGCGTGAACATAACTGATATGGAAGAGGTTCCAACAATCAAAACATTATGGGTCATTGGCAAATTCTCGGGCATAGTGATAAAGACTTCGTAGACTCGATTTCTATCATGACCATCAGACAATCCTGCCTCTAACTATACATCTAGATCAAAATTTAGATGGGTCAGAGGATTGTCCCTATAATTCTCCTTCAATTTGCTATTATATGTTTCATAAAAATGAAAAAAATTCAATGAAATAATAACTTAAGATAAAGAAATTTGTGAAACCACCATACCATGAATTGATGAGCACCACTATTAATGAAATGTTGTTGCATCTCTTTTTGGCAATTGCTACTTCGCACATATGTCTCAACAAAAAATCTCATTGATAATGTATTACGTTCAAGAGTCGCAGTTTACAGGAACAAATATTGTTAGTTAAAATATTAATAAAAAAAACGTTATAATAAAATTTTCTTACTTTGGCATCCCACACATCCCTAGTGACAAGTTGTATACTTTGAGTATCATCAGTAAATAGAATAATGAGCGATAAGGAAATAGAATGAATTGAATCCATTTATACATTAATCAAGGCACATGCACTTTGTTTCCATTGAAAACTAAGGATGCACATGATTAAAAAGTTTTCAAGTTTCACTTCTAGAAAGGTGTATCATTACTCCTTCAACCGCATTGTATGAACGATGCCACATCATTTGCTCAACTATCTTTGATGACATGAATAACCTTTGCAATCTAGGTATGATTGGGAAGTATCTAAGTTTTCTATGTACGACCAAGTTTGTCTCATGCCAATTATATCTTTATATCGAGGATGCTCACATGTTTTACACTCGCTCAACTCTATAGTTTCAAGATAGTATAACATGCATAAATCTTGACACATCACACCTTTCTAGTATTCTAGACTAAGGGGTTTCATCATGAATTTGACAGCATATAAGTCTTTTTTCAGTTTGTTCTCTTTAGGTAAAATGTTTCTCGTCCATTCATCACTTCTGTCATAATTGTCCCTCACGATCAACCTATATTTTTAAATTATGTGATTCCGCTTAATTCTTAAATTTATTGTGGTAATTTTAAATAAATAAAAAATGAAAATTCTATTACAATACAAAATGTTTTTCCTTGCATGTAGCTACATAAAAATCCCCCAGACGTGTTAAGTTTATTGTTAATTGAGTAAAGGCATCGTTTTACAGCTAGTGTTCACTCAATGGATAAGCTAGCAAATCCAGAGCGATGGGTGTTGGGTACACTTAATGATAGTTGACTACAGACAAAGTTCTTCAAACAAGAAATCAATTGACCAACCGAATACAGAAGAGAAGAGCCGCTATTAATATTTAATAGCGAGAGTCTTTCCAAATGGTCATTTTTTCTTGGTAGCTTTTTATTAAAATCCGAAAACAGCTTATAAAATCCAAAAAACGCTTAAGCCGTAGAGTGGGCAAAATTAAATTCTTTTGCCGCTTGACAGTCAAACTTGTTGAACTGGGTAACATTTAACCACTAGTTACACGGATAGCGTAATTTTGTTTTGGCATAGAACATTCTGTTAATTTAATAATAATAAAAAACAATAATTATAATCGTATTACAGGCCCACAAGGTTACTGTCCCGCCGGACGTTGTAGACTAATTGCTTTGTTTTTAAATGTTATCAATAATGCAACTGGGGTCTTGGGCTATCAATAATGCAACTAGGGGTTTTAGCCTAGCAGTTAAAGAGATTTGTTTTTTTTTACTACATCAGGGTTCGAATCCCATCATGCATGTCTGTCACTCCCTGCGGTGTCTTATATACTCATTAGGGTTTGCAGGATGTTCAATGAGTCCAAGGGATTAGTTGTAGTTCAATGAGTCCAGGAATTAGTTGTGCTGCGTGTAAACTGGCCCAGGACACCCCGGTTATAAAAAAAATATTATCAACAAATTAAATATATTGAGTCTATATCTACCCAGAATTCTATTAAGATATCATTTTAGTACACTGTAAAATTTGAAGCTCCCGATTGAAACACGATTTACAAGGGTAATTGAAGAGGGGAATTATTTTATAGTTCAGCAGGAACGACAACCAGATAAAAATTCAAGATATGGATCATCTGCATTATCCCAAAATTTCAAAACCATTGATTATAGTATGGAAAATCTCAGTCCATAATTGCAGGAATGATAATTCTCAACTCTGTAATGTCAAATCAGGTGTTGATAGGGAGACTTGTGTTGATAAGGTAGAGATGAAACATGAGCGTGCTTTCGCTGTAATTAGTCCATCAAAACTCCTGATGAGCATTTATATCCTGAAATTATGAAAGATTTCATAGCCTTGTTAGACGAAGAAGAAGAAGAAAGGTGACAGCTCTTGAGAATCTTATGCAAGGTAATTATATATATTTGCAGATGAGTTTTACACTGACAGAAAAGATGAGGTGACGGAGATCCTGAATGATGGTGAGAAATCGGGGTTGGTGGCCTTACAAACACATAAATAAGTTTGCCATAAATATTGGAGAAAATGTTTAAGCTAGTTGATAATCAAGGTTATCAATACCGTTCCGATTTTTCTATTGGTACGGAACGTTTCGGTTTTGGAGCATTTCGGCATGCCGTTTCGGAGTTGTACTATTCATATATAATTAATTATATATATATATATATATATATATAAAAAAATGAAAATATTAATTTAACAAGCATAATTAAAATTCAAGATAAATTAACTTTAAATTTATAGAATATAAACACAAAGTCAAACAAATATAATCTCAAAATTAGAAAACACAATCACAAGTTAATCAAAATAAGGAGGATTTTAAAGCCGGAACAGCATACCCGAAATGGTACTGAGACGTTCCGGCCGGAATTTAACCGGTATTTCTAGAACGGGCCAAAATTAAAATCGAGACGAAAACAATGTTATTTTGTCTCGATTTTTTTAATCACACATAACGGTATTGACAATCTTAGTTGATATAAACCCTATAAATATATAAAGTTCTAGAAACTCACAATTAAATTGATAATTGTCAGGAAGTTAAATTAATTACCTCATAAGGATCGGATAGACCCATTCAAGCCCAACATGATAAGTTGGGCCGACTCCATCCCAGCCTAGGAAAACCAGAAAGATAGAAGTTTGTGAGTCGCCTTGGCCGGGCTATCCCATTGGATGGGTCAAGCGTAGCCGAATATAATATTATATAATAATAAAATAATATTTAAAAATAAACATAAAATTAAAAAAAAATCAAACTGGTATTTGAAATAAAATTATTTTCTTACACATAGTTTCTCAAAACGTTTGCATAATATTAAGCTATGTATTTACAGTGTAAATCGCAAATCAAGTATTAAAAATACTAAATTTTCTTCAAAACTTCAAAAAACAAATTAAGAGCCATTTCAATTGTTTTTGATTTATCACATATTTTCCCTCAAATTTATGTTCAATATCGGTATGTAGACATATACAGTAATATATAGATTAGGTACAAAATATCTAATTTTCTCCGTAAATATAAAAAAAAACAAGACATCCCTTATTTCAAAAATATATGTTTTGTTTTAATGCATAAGGTCGAATCCTAAAATGTTTCTTTGACATATTTTCATAAAAAAATAAAAATTGTATCTTTTCTCATGTTTTAATATCAATTTACTATTATCCATTAAAGTTTTGACAAAATATCAAAAATTATTCACCAATCATTTTGTTAATTTTTGCTTCATATATTAGTTATTTAACTATAGATTTTAATATTTTAGGGTTATAAGACTACATTGTAGAGTATATTCTTAGGTATTAAAGATACAAAAAAAGACATTGCTAAAATTCAAACTTTAGAACGATTAAATTTTTAATCCAATAAGATAAAGATTCCCTCTCAATTCTTAGAAAAGACCGAAAAATAAAAATTTGACTTAAGAAAAACAATCAAACAACAATGCAAGTAATTTCAGGTAGGTTGCAATAGAGATGATGCATCTTTTTATTGTACAACAAGTCTCATTACTCAGACTCTCATAGACCATCAAGTTTTCTACTAACTTTAATACTAGATGACAACTCTTAAATATAATAATTATAATTTTATTATTATCCATAACCTCTTTTCCCACAACATAGTCCTATCTCGGGAAGGCCAAAAACACCATCGTGACATCATCGTCAATCTACTTTTTCTAGACACATCAAGTTATACATGCTATAATTTTATCAACACTTTAACTAGAATTGTCACCTATAAATAACATGAGCAAGTTATCCTACTATAAAGAAAGCCATGCAATATAATTATCATCTTACTAGATAGCTTGAATTTTCTTGTAAAATAAGCTATATATTTTTCGGATATAAGGGAGAAGAGCAACGTTTTCTTCATATTAACATAGAAGAAAAAAATATGTATCTTTCTTTATTTGCTTCTCTTACATAATATATACCTGAAAATTTCTAAACTGTCTTCATCATTGAAAGGTTTTATTATAAAGTCTGATTAAAGGTAACACTTCTCTCCAGCTTTTGATTATCCACCAGGAAAGCTGAAATTCAATGAAGTTTTTTCAAGCTTCATCACAATTACAAGGAATAAAAAGTAATTAATTAATTATTACGACAATTGGACACCGTTTCTTTGGCATCATAGTATAAGTGGCAAGAATGCATGGGATACTGAACATCACAGAATCCATGATTATTTATTCCAGGTCGTGCCATGGAAGAGTCAGACCACTGTAGCTGCAGGTGAGATGGCTTGAATGGGTGCGATGTTTGCTGGAGGAGGCGGTGGTGGGCTTGGGAAGTTTCTACCTGCAGCAAAGACATTTCCGGTATTCAAATCTGCAAATTCCACAGTCAACAATCAACCATGACTTGATTTAAATGCCCGATTTACAAGTTAGTTCGTGAAAGCAACGAAACCATGAAGTCACATGTTATCAGTTATGAGTATGGACAATGAATTATCGTAGAAGAAGACTTCGTAGAAAAATTGTAGCATCTTAAATACAAGAAATTGATGGCGGCATTTAGAAAACTCATCGAGTTTTTAATCACCAAATCATCCTAAGTTTTGAATAGTGATATCAATATTTGATAGATTATCATAATTTTTAATTTTACCATCCTGTATTCTCTAATTGAACCAATTATTATAAGATGTTGATGTTTGGAGATGTAAATATGAATAAAATGGTTATTTACGGCGAATTGATTGGCAAAAAGTATGATTAAAATTTTATATATCGTCTTTTTTCTTTTCTTTTTAAGCAATTGGAACCATCTCAATCGGTATGACATCATGCATGCTGCAAATTTATTATCGGTCCAGGAATTCTTCTATATATAGATCTATATTTTCAATTTCTAATCTCTTATTAATACAAAAAAGATTAATTTCATCACCAAAAAAAAATTGCACAGCCAAAATTCTGTCGTGAAATAATTAATCTTGGTGATCACTAGTAAATGGATTCATAAATCCTAATATATAGCTATTTATATGGAAAAGAAATTGATTTTTCCCTTCACCACATACACCCTCGACTTAATATTATAATTCATGAAAATTAAAGAAGATTGAGATAGTAAAAATGGATCGGGGAATAGCAATAACATAATAAAAGGAAAAAAAATAAATATAAAGGGAAAGAAGTGTGCTATATAGATTACAAACCTGCATCCACCTGAACAAAATGCATGGCCACGATGAATGGGATCACCAACATGACTAGAATGGCGCAACGGAGAAACGAGCAGAAACCCATCCCTGTTTTGATACAGAAACTGTATTGTATGATAGTTTGCCCTGCCTCGTGTGCTCATATACTCGAAGTCACGTGCCCAAATTTCTACAAAGTCAAGTCTTCGCTATTCCTTAAAGCTTTGTCCCAGCACTGGAAAATATTTTGATATTTTCTGAATTTATTTGGAATGAAAATTTAATGACACATTCCTAGATAATATATCTGATTTTCAAATATAAATTAATCGATTGTTGAATTCTTAATTAATTAATTAATTTAGCTCTATTTAATTAATAATTATAATTTATATTTAGGTCAACATCGTTGGAATCTAATAAGTCAGAAATTAAACATGGATGATTTAATTAAATATTAATTGATTTAAAATATATTTTATAAATTAAGGATTAAAATATAATTTTTAATAAGTTATGCTTCTTATTTATTTACAATATTGTTTGTTAAACAAAAAAAACTATGTAAGTCACGTAGTAATAGAGAGTTAACATTTTAAGAATAACAATCTCTCTCTCGTAAATAGAGATCTTGGAGATTCCTCACAGATGATTTGTATAAATTATTATTGGAGACTAAACAATTAGATAGTTTGTGGTTTAAAACAATCAAATCTTTAAAGAATTATTCAAAACCGGAAAAAAAAAATGGTGTATTAATTGTTACAATAGATAAATTCAACCATGCTAGCGTATCAATTGGGTCATCAGAATCATTCCATGGCCTTAGTTCATCGAAGTAATTATCCCGACATGAGTGCCAGCTTCTAAACCTAACTTCAATGAATCATGATATTCAAACGTAATTAAAGCTTGTGATTCTCCAATTAGTCTAAAACCCTAACTATCAGCCAAGTCTTTCCACATATCCTTAAAGCTATCATTGTCACTATTCCAACCCACAACTGCGGGCATCACCGAGCCTCGTAGCAGCCTGAAGTCTTCTTGTTGGCGTATGTTGAGGAGGGGATTGCGGTAGCACTACACCTTCATTATGATTGAATCTTGCTATATTTACCCCATTAAGATTTATCCACTTGGATATCATGACATTCTCAGATTGTATGGTGACAAAACCTTTACATCCCAATATTTGTATGACTTTTTTATGATATATCTAGGAAATCTCTTTTTAATTTGTCAGTTTGATTAAGCCAGAATTTTGCGTTATTAATTTCTATGTATGAATACTATATTTTTTTCTTATAAAATTGATTATATTTCTATTAAAATTTCAGCAGACTTTTCTCTATATCTGAAAATTCTAGGTTATCGACTAGTACATGTTTGACAAGAAATTCCTATACGTACACATCTCAAGCATTGTCCAATCACCTTGAACTCTTCACATCATCAAACTAGAGTATTTTCCATATCTCAACTTTCAATCTTTCATTCTTCATAGTCCATTTATATATTTCTTGAAAAATAATATATGTGTGCATGCATACACACACTAAACTCTCGTGAAAATAACATATTACATAAATTAATCAAATAAAAATAGAACTTTAATAATGCAATTCCACTATATCTTATCTATTTTAATTAGTTTCTTTTTATGAATCCATCAAATTCCTTCTAATTCAACTAAATTTCTGGTAAGCTTGACCAATACTACTAACCCTTTTCTTATAAATCTCATTATTGGGAAAACTAGATCCTCCACTTTTCTTACAAATCTCATTATTGGGAAAACTAGATCCTCCACTCATTGCTGAGAAAACTATTTCCTTCACCTATTATCGGACAATAGTTTCATTATGGGGCACTAGTCCCATCATTGAGAAAACTATTTCCTTTCATTTATAATCTATAATAGAAATCATATTATTTATCTATAAAGTATTATCTAATATAATAATCATAATAAATAGATGTATTAAAATGATTCAACACCTACTTGTTGCTGAAGCTCTAATTAAAAAACAAATAAAGGGCGTGGGTTTTTGCACTGTGCACCCTCTCAGTAAACACTGTGGATAGCGACAGTGCACGCCCGAATTGGCCTTCATCCGCGCGGCAAGAGGAGGGGTTTGACCGGGGCTAATTTCGGTTTTTTCTTTTAATTTTCTTTTTAAAAAAAAATAATCAGTTATGAACAGTGTATTGACGACATCGTCCCCGGTAATAAGACAAAATATGGCATCGGGCTGAGGGGCACCGGCGTAATTGCGCGCGGCCGGACCGGCCCGATCCGCCGCAACTTTTTATTTTTTTAATATTTTCTGAAATGGCTAAATACGGTTTTAGCCCCTAATAAGACAAAAACACTGAATTGGGTGCAGGGGTGGAACGGTAATTGGCCCTATTTTTCGAATTTTATAATCGGCGTCTGTCAGGGCGTGAGGCGCACGCGCCAGACGATTGTCCGCCTCACGCCCTGTTTAGGCGGCACGTGCGGTTTCATCCGGTGGCCGGAAATTGTCTACCGGGGGGCAGAACGATGCGTCGCCGCGTGGTCTTCCTCCCGCGGTGGTACGTGTCACCACCAGACGTCCGTGTACGCGGCGGAGGCCGGTTAAAGCCGCTGGCCACGTTTCTCTCTCTTCAGAATGTCAAAGTTGCACTTCGGTCCTTCTACTTTTAATTTCCAGGTTGGCTGTATATAACTCAATCAATTCGGTACAAAAGTTCCAATTTTTGCAATTTTGTCCTCTGATTTCAATCGACAATTAATGTAAGTTGCATTTCAGCCCTTTGACTTTGAATTTTTTAATTTAAGCCCTTGATATTTGATTTTCATTTCAGCCCTTACACTTTTTTTTTTTAATCCCTACTTTTGTCCATGTATATATAAGTGTATTTAACACAATAATAATAATAATAATAATAATAATAATAATAATAATAATCTATTTAACACAATAATAATAATAATAATAATAATGTATTTAACACAATAATAATAATAATAATAATAATAATAATAATAATAATAATAATAATAATCATGATTTAATTATTTTTCATTCTTACTCTTTTGTTATGTTTTTTCCCTCCAGATAATTTGATATATTTTTTTTTTTTGCCAGTAATAGCCATGGTAATTGTTTTTTATCTTTTGTTAAAGTTTCTAAGATATTTTTCATCTTTCATTTATTTATTTTTTTCTTTCATTATTAACATAATAATAATAATTATAATAAGAATAATAATAATAGTGATTATTATTAATATTATAAGAATAGTGCTTATGTATTCTATTATTATAATAATAGTGATTATTTATTCTTTCATAATAAAAATAATAATAATAATAATTGTTAATTGGTTTTTCTTGCTTGCTGTTTTGTTCATGCTTTTTTTTTCCCTCGGTATAATTTAATAATTTTTGTTGTTTTTATTCTAGCGGCAATAATAATTTTAAATGTTAAGACTCCGATGTTGCTATTGTTAGAATATTTTAAATGAATATTGCTTCCTTTTCCCTGTTGTTTTTTTTATTTGCTCTTTCTATTAATTGATTTTAATAATTTTATTATCTGCACAATAATGATTTCAGTAAGTTTTTTTTTCTTATTCAAATATTTTGCTTTTTTTTCTAATGTTAGTGCGCGCTCTTTTGTGATCGTTTATAACGCAATACCTATATTCTAAAAGATATAATCTATGCTTACGTGACAAACTCAACTCAAAATTTTAAACATTTTATCTTTTAATCTATAATTTTTATTTACTTATATCATATAAATTGATCGCTGTAGATTTAATTGTGTTAAATTATATACAAAAAAATACCCACGGCAACGCGCGGGCAATTAGCTAGTAGTATATATATATTGTTGTGCAGCTCTCGTGACCTCTCATGAATCCAAAGGTACTCTACATTATAATGTACATTATAATCAACTATGTTGATTTTCTTTTAACCATCGATTATAAATTAACTTACAATGAATATTCATTTCAATTTCTTATAGAGTGATGCTTACAATTACTCTTCATTTCAATTTCTTATAGAGTGATGGTGATCACTTTACAATCATGTTAAAAGTGATCAAAGAAGTAGATAGAGTGATGGTGTTTTTTCAGATTTCCAATATAGATATATAACAAGTTGGTCCTTATAGCATAATGAGGTAGATCAAATAACTATGGTTGTCATAGCTTAATTCTTACCCTCATTTACTTTCAAAAATAAAATAAAAAATTCGTAAAACAAATGTTAATAAATTAGTCAATTTTCATGATTTTTATAATTCATCACTTTTGTTTCTAGTTATTAAAATAGTAGTGGTAAGTAATGAATAAATAAAAAACAATATATAAAAGAACAGAGAAAAATACAACTGGGGTTAAATTAAGCAAAAAAGATATTTGCATGATATGGATACTGTGCAATGATCACAACAATACTCCTTTGATTCCCGCTAAATGCATGAATGAACGTAGGATAGCCAAACCCTAGTCAAAATAAGCCATTGATGAGTAAAGAAACGAAAAGGTTTTGAATATCTGATGGGTAAGACTATAAAATACCAGTTCTTTTGGAAAATGGAGTGATACATTATCATTACTTGACACCTAAATCACTAATAGCTAACCACTTTTTTCTGTGTGCTGTGTAGCTCCCAACCAGAAACCCATGAACACCTTTTCTTTCAGTGCAACTTCTCCAAGAAGGTATGGAGTGCAGTAAAGAACCAAGGCTGCATCATATGGCTGGCCATCCCTTGGCCAAACCTCATAAACTGGGCGTGCGGGATCTTCAAAGGGAAAAAAGACCCTCCAAGTCATATTGCAGAAACTTTACTTTCCACCGCCATATACTATCTGTGTTTTGAACGGAAGAATAGAACTTTCAAGAACACCTGCAACTCCCACCAGCAGCTCATGAAGGATATCATTCAGTGCGTAGAACTTTCAAGAACACCTGCAACTCCCACCAGCAGCTCATGAAGGATATCATTCAGTGCGTCTGTCTGCACTATTAAAGAATAATATAAATCATATTATGAGATCTCATTTACAAATTTAAATTTTCAGGTAAGATGGTTCTTTAATATAGTATCAGAGTCTTGTTGATCCAGCGGTCACGAGTTCGAATCTCATCACCCCCATTCTATTTGATAAAAAACAAGCATGAGATGATGTAGGTCTGTGCAAGTTTCAAGTCCAAAAAACTTTCACTTGAAAGAATGTATTAAAGAATAATATAAATCATATTATAGAATCTCATTTATAAATTTAAATTTTTAAATAAAATGATTCGAGTGACATCTCGGGAGCCACGCTTGACAGCTCTGCAAGAATGAGATGGAGCATCCCTCCGATGCCGGATCATGCCCCCTACAGGCCTTGATTTCGATCGGGCTAAAGTTAGAAGCCTTTTTCTATGTAATTTTGTCATTACTCTCCTTTCCTAGGCTTTAAGCCCCCTCTGCCTTTAGGCCTAGCAGGTTGTGTTGCCAATGGGCTTCGCTCCCATTAGGCTTCCTGGCCGATTGTTGATGGGCAATAGGTTTCTTTTTTCCATCTGCACAGGTTTTTTCTGGTAGTAATCGGGGCGTAAATGTCCTATTAAATTGATCGAGGAATAAAAGATCTAATCAGGTCATAATAAAAAAAAGTATATTACATCAGACGCTTTATCAAATAAATCTCTAGTTAACCCATAATTTGGGGCCATCGGACTTGGGCGAAGCCCTTGATTTAACCATGGTACACTTGTGGAAAACATGCTTGCCGAGGCCTTGTGCACCCCCGGGATTAGTCAGGCCCAGCGGCTTGGATACCTGTGGTTAGCTTCGGCTTATCCAAAAAGAAATGTGCCACACAATTGGCTTCTCTATAAACATGTAGAGTTCTTACCTCTCAATTTCTACCCAACATACCCTTAATCTGCATGATTAGATTGTAATTTCTATCTAAGCTCACTCTTTTCCTCTTAATAAACCCAACTACAACACAAGAATCAGACTCTAAAATAACTTTTCTACTATGCATGTGGGGCACCTTGTTTGTTCCTTTATTAATATAAAGCAATTTGTTCAAAAAAATAAAAAAATAAAGAGAGTCGCTAAATCAAATACATGGTAATTTGATTAGGAGCATTTTAGGAGACAAATCAAAGTGGTGGAATTTTTTATTTCGACAGGCAAAACTTTCATATAACAATGTGAAACACAATGCCATAAACAAATCACCATTCAAGATTATGTATATATAATGCCCTGGACATTTACTTGAACTCGCCAAGTTTAAAGCCCGTGTAAGACGTGGTGCTACTGCTGAGAAGATGGCTATGGATGCACAGGCTATATAAGTTGGCTACCCTTTTACACGTGTTTCATTGGGACTGGAACTATATTTTTTTAACATAAAAAAATATTAATTGTGTAAGATTTTTTTATTATAATATAAATTTAGACAAAATAATAATTAATACAAAATTCTTGTGGAGTGCGAGTTTTCTATAAAATATATAAATTTTAAACCGATATAGATTTATTTGAATTATCATTATCATTAAAAAAACAAGAAGATTCAGATACCTGAATTATTGAATTCGTTGTATTAGAATTAGTTCATTTTATAAATCAATTTAAATTAAACACACAAAAAAAATATAAATTGTGAAAATATTTGCAATAACAAAATAACAAAAATCAGTAGTTCATTTTCTATTTACAAAAAGAAAAAAAAAAAAAAAACATCATTAAAAATTCATGCCTACGTTGTCATCATTATCATGATTATAACATTTAAAATTATTATCAATATTAGTACCCCAAACAATTAAAATCATTAATTTGCACCAAAGAATAAAAAAAACGCAAAACATTTTTATAAAAAAACAATAAAAAAATAATAACTAAAATTATCATTATATTGCGCAAACAACGAAACCATAAAATCATCTGATCCGAAGAACATATAAAAATAACAGAAAACAAGAAAAAAAAGAACAAAGGGAAAAATAGAGAAATATTAATTTTAAAATGATCATCATAAATTAAAATTTCAGGATTGAACAGAAAAAAATAAAACCCCAACAAAAAATAAAACAACAAAAATTAAAAATAAAAACTAAAAGCATAGATGCATAAATATGAATAAAAATAAATATTATTCAAGACAGACTAAAAAAACTAAAGGAATTAATACCAAATAAAAAAATTCAAGGAATAAGGGTCGAAATGAATAATAAAATATATAATGACATCCAATAGCAAGACAAAATTGAAACAAATAAAAACTTTAGGACCAAAACAAATAAAAGAAATTTTTTAAAAGCAATTGCAGTGCAATAAACTTTGGGATCATCATATATAATCAGTGTCAATTGAAGAGCACAATTGAAAATAGGGAAAAAACCAAAATCAAAAGAACAGAGATTAAAATAAACCAACAAACATGAAGGACTGACATGTATGTTGTCGACAGCAGGAGAGAGAAGGACTGACATGTATGTTGTCGGCAGCAGTAAAGAGAAAAGGGGAGAAAACAAAAACCATCCACCGGCATTTCACCGCTGCCCTTAACCCGCCACACGTCACACCGGGAGGAAAAGAATATGGAGGCGCACCTATGGAAATGGAGACTAGACATTTTACACGACCTATAGCCACCACAAGCCCCACCTGACAGGCGCATGCGCATGAAATTTTACTAGCACGTCTGTACAACGTGTCTGCAGTAATTCTGAAAAAAAAAAACATCAAATTACCTATACACACTTCGACCTAGTGATAACGAAAAAAACAAGTCATGAAAGCACCAGAATGCTCCCAGCTACAAGCCTTCATTTTTATCTTTTCAGGGTGTAGTTTCGTGGTTGCACTATGCATGAATATATGAAAAAACAAAATACCCCCCAATGTTCAATGTCTTTTTGTTAGCTTTCAGGAGTAAAATAGTTGTTTCACTGTGCAATTTAAAATGGAAAATATTACAAAACTCCAAATAATTTGAAAATACCATATATATCTCCTGAAAATGTCCAAAATACCCCCGGTTCTTAGGGTTATATTTTTCAGTGCGAGGGTTAAAATGATAATTTTATTGTTGGATTCCACAGTAATATGCGTTCCACAGTAATATGCGGGAAACGGCCATGCCTTTTATTTGTTTTTTAATATGAGAAAGGCTGTAGCAAACCAATGTTAGATACAAGAAAGATTTTGACTGTTCAAAGAAATAGATAAAGTGATGATGTTTTTTCACGAAAAGGTTTGCCGTAGGGATATAATTAAAACAAGTTGTAGTAGAAAAAGAATGGTCCTTGAACATAAAAAGGAAGATTAATGATTATGATCCTGATAGCATAATGAGAAACATAAATGAAAATGCATATATTACTGATGTACTAGAAACTTGGGGTATTTTTATTACTTTCAATTCTTAGAATATTCAAGAACCCTTCACCGTATGAATTGACTTTCACCAGGCTTTCTACGCCGAGTTTGTGAGGAATACCTCTGAAAAAATATGCAGAAATAACAAAGTGTTTTTCCTATGCCACTGAACCACAATAACCCGAGGACTGGAGAGACTATTCCCTGTTTTTTTCAGAATGACTCTGAGATAGTCCTCAATCTAGCCACAAATAAGATAACATCAACATAGTCAGCAAGCAGAGAAGTTGTCTCCCAGAACACAAGTCCTGTCTAGCATCCCCAGGGCCGGATGTAAGAAACTCACTCATGAATTAAAATCTCAAATCCCATTCAAGATAAGACCTTCCGAGTTCCTCATTTTCGCCATTGTTGCAAGCATTGGATCAACTAAATGCATAAAACTGACGTAGTAAGGGACTGACTTGTTAAAAATAAAGAGTGGAAAAGATAGGTAGAAAGGGAACTTTTATATCTCAATCAAGAAGAAATGCTTATGGACTTAGATTTCAATGCTTGAACACATGTATTTATATTAGTTTAATATATTAATTTATACTTAGTCTAGGATAATTCAAAATACTTGTAAATATAAATATATCTTTAATAGCTACATGCATTTAATTACGAAAGTTTAAAAGCTCTTGAAATTTGAAATGTGTTGAAAGATCGTCATGACTAGCTAATAGCACCTCATTGTAATCTCTTCAATCTTTCTTTCTTTAAGAATTGTTCTTGTTTCATTATAAGATATTCCTGACTATTTTTCTCCTATTATGATTGTTGTAATATTTCTCTAGTCAAACATATCATTTTATTTTGGATTACTTGTCTTCTTCATGGCTCTTTAATTAAGCCATTTTCCATCTTTTTTCATGTGTGGTATCTCTTGTGCAAGAATAAGTAGCTCGCACTAAGCCTTTCTCTTAGGTTTTCTCTCTCTCTGTCTTGATGCAAGGTTCAAATATCATCTTGCATTTCTATTTGGATGTCATTCGTCCATCCACTTCCTCTTGAGATTTCTCACTTTCTTCTACACAAGTTTTAATTTCCCAAACTTCCTCAAAATGCCCCCCTAGATTTTACTCTCAAGTGAGAAGAAGTCTCTATAGACTTGGACTTAAATTTAGAATTATAACATATATATTTATACAAGCTTAGATATTTCAGAAAGACTTATAAGATAAATCTTTAATAATTACATGCATATATCTAAAAGATACCTAGGAAAACTAAAAAACAGTAATGAAGAATTCAAAATCAATTCAAGCATAACTTACTTTACATTTTGATGTTTGATGCACTTCTTGATCATTCATTCCCTTCAATATCTTGCACCATGTCTTTCAACTTCAAACTTGGTTATCTTCTTCATATGAATTGAAAAAATCGGCTAGCTTCTTTGATACAGATTGTTCACTTTCATCCAACAATTCTTCATTTCCATAATAATCATCGTCGTCCTCAAAAATCAGATGAATCCCACTCTTCTTCACCTCAACCGCTTCAATCACCGGTGGATTTAGCTTTCTTACCTGTATCTTACAGCCATCTTTCAAGAATGAAACTAAAGGATTGATATTTGAGTATCGACATATGTGAATTTGATCTTCATGAATCTTAGGTATTCCTCGTAAGTTTAATGAGGTGCAGAAGATAGGTATATTTTGATCAAGCATAATGGCCTTAATGTCTGGTACATCTGGGAAATATCTCCATTTTTCCGGTATCTCGCGGTCCAGAGAGACGACAACACATACAATCACAGCTTTGATTGTACAATTTTTTCGCTCGGAAAAATGAACTACACTTTCTTGAGAAAACCAATCTGGGAATTCGCTCCCAGGCATACTTAAGTTGCGAATATTCCTCAAGCAAACCTGCAATTAAAAAACGATGTAAGAGACAAAACTTGTCAATCACTCTAAAACATGGGCATAGAGGCACAAGATAGAGAACCTTGGATAGTCTTCTCTTCACTGTCAAGGAGCATGCCTTGCAACAGCTCATGTATAATCGTTTTAATAATTTCAAGCATTCGATGCCAGGAATGTCCTCCACTTTCTCGCAATTTGTGATGTCCAGCAACGTCAACCTTTCCAAGCCTGAAACATCTGCTATTGTTTCCAAACCAAAGCAGTTGGAAGCATCCAATTCCTCTAAGCTTGGGGGAAGCGGAGGGAGAGACACCAGCTCTTCACAGTGAGGCAGGTGAAGCTTCTGTAGAAGAGAAAGGCCACATAAACTGGATGGAAGGCTGCTGAAATTGTTGTTGCCCAGATCCAAGAACTTTAACGATGACAGTTTCTCAAAATCATCAGGAATTTTTCCAGATATTCTCCAAGCACGAGCATTTAGTTTTTCTAGCAAGGATAGTTTTGTGAAAGAATTTGAAAGGACAGCTGACAGGTCTTGTGTTCTGGGAGATTCAAGCGGATCTTTTTGCATTTTCAATATCATTAAGTTCGAGAGATTTCCAAAATTTCCAGGCAATACTGTAACAGCCGTCTTTTTCATTAGCAAGCGGCCTAAAGACTTCAACTCTCCTGTAGAATCTGGAAGCTTGTGGAGCTTTTTACACTCGTTCAATATCAACATCTCAAGGTTTTCCAGCTTCCCAAAGGACTCGGGCAACTCAGTGATATTACAACCAAACAAGTCTACGGTAGTAAGATTAAGTATCATCCCAATTGCTTTAGGCAAAGCTCTAAGAGATGTGCAATTCCTCAAGTGAAGCTTCTGAATCATTTTCAAACCATCAATTTGCTCTGGAAGATCTGATATGGATGTCCCATCTAGCTCAAGCTCGCTAATAGAAGCAAGTCCTCCAATTGAATCAGGCAATTTGCTCAGAAAATGACACCCTCCAGCGAATAATGTCTTTAAATAAGGCAATGAACCTATTGCAGTAGGTAATTCCTTGATTGGACAGCCATTAATTGAAAATTTCATCAATGACTGGAGATTTCCAATGGATTCAGGAATCGTAGTGACTGACTGACACCCCATTAAGCTTAGTTCCTCAAGTTTTGACAAAGATCCGACAGAACCAGACAGTTCTTCGACTGCAGAATGATTGAGAGAGAGTACCTTCAGAGAAATCAGGATTCCCAAGCGTTCTGGCAGCCTTTTCATGAATTTGCAACCATTCAAACTAAGCTTCTCAAGTTTTGTAAGGCGGTAAAGTGATTGGGGAAGCATAGATATAGCAGTTTCATCAATAACAAGTTCTTTCAAGGAATTCATGCTGCCAATGTCCTGTGGCAATTCTTTTAAATTTAAGCAGTTGGAGAGAATGAGATTCTGAAGAAGTCTGAGCCCAGAGACATCACTTGGAAATTCAACAAGTTCACGGCAATTATTCAAGTTCAATTGAAGTAATGTCCTCACATTACCCAGTGATTCATGAATCTTTGTCAGTCGTATGCAGCCTTCAAAATCAAGCTTTTCCAAGCTCTTACAACTAGATAAATCAGGACTAGCCACGAGATTATAGCAATGTCGAAGATTCATAACCATCAAGTTCTCAGCCACCTAAACACAAGAATATTTCAGTCCCAGAAAAGGTTAGGAAATAAAAATCCCAAGAACTTCAATGACTTGTAATAATAGTAAAATTGAGAATATCAAGAATCATATTTCAATCAAATCTCACTTGGGCAAGACTGAAACAGGATCATCCTGGGTAATTATTAATTAAACATTTTCGTTTAATCTATTTTACGAGCTAGATTAGCAGGGCATACCTTGGTGCCAGTCCAACCCCAAACTCTTTGAATTGCACTCTCCGATAGATCTAGCACTGCTAGTTCATTAGGAGCATAATCAGAAGGAAGATTTTCCAAAGGACAATTTTTCCATTGTAACCATTTCAGGGTAGCAGGAAAATTTTTGAATTTTCCTTTCACATTTGCATGATTGATTTGTAGGAGCCTCAAATTAACCATTGGTTTCATGGCTTGAGTTTCAAGTATCAGCTCTCCCTCCTCTGCTCTTTGTAGAAAAAACATTTTCCACATTTTAATCAAGGAATCAAGTGCAGAACACGGAAGTGCTCTAACCCAAGAACTTTTTTGAGCTCTGACATCATTCTTCTTTTCAAAGTCAAGAATTAAACCTTGTACAAGTCTTGTTCCCTGTTTACAGCACAAAAATTATGAAAGTGAAAATCACGTTGTAATGTAACGAATAAGTAAAAGCAATCTAGCAAACCATTAAGGTTGACAACATATGACCGTGGACAATAGAAAAAGTCATCTAAACATCTTCCTTGTATCCCACACTGAGAATATAGTGGGAAGAAATCACTTTGAGGTTTGCATTCAGCAACAAGGGCAGCTTCAATTCTATTAAATTTAGTTTCCACCTCACGTTTTATAGGTAGCAACACAAATGCACACACATTTTCATAAGATCCTTCAGGGATGCCCATGATGTCTATATATATATATAGACACTGACCAATATAAACACTGACTGATAAACATCACTACTATAAAAAGACAGTATAGAATTACAGCATGATGTTACAGTATATTACACCTTTTTTTGTGAAGTTATGCGTTGATGTGTAACACTTAACTCCAAGATGTGCACTTACATATCGGGCCTATAAAATGCAGAGTGCAGAACCACATAAATGCGTACAAGACAGTCAATAGATAAATTTTCAAAAAGTTATGATTTGCACCTTATTGTGCTTCAGCACTGTCATGATGTCGCTGCGATCCCATAGCCTACTACGCATACCAGGATCTCCAAGGTTTTCATTAATAACGATTTGTCTTCCCATGTCTCTAAGTTGATCATGCATCCATAATTCATTATCTGCACCAATCTTAACAAGACATTTTACTGTCAGAACTGTGATTGCTGTCTCAGCCCTAAAGCCACAACTCTTCAAAACATCAATAGCTTCCTCCCTCTTCATCCTCATTTTAATAAGCAAGCAAGCAATGTCAAGGAACACGTTCTGTTCTTCATCATCCAATCCATCATAACTTATTCGCAAGACATCCTGAAGTTCACCAGGTCGAATTTGTTGCAGTTTTTTCAGGGCATCTTCCCATTTCTTTATCCCTCTCTCATTAAACAAAGCAGAACCAAACACTTCCAAAGCCAGTGGAAGTTTTCCGGTGATAGATATAATCTCATTGGTTATGTTTAGATACTCTTCTGTGGGCTTTTCTCTTCTTAGTGCATGATAACAAAAAAGTTTCAAGGCTTCCGAGGAACCTAACTCTTTAACCTCGTAAAACTGGTTCACAAGATGTTCATCAAAAACACTGCTGTCTCTTGTGGTAACAATAACTCTACTTCCTTCACCAAACCAATCTCTCTTTCCTGCTAATAAATTGAGTTGGTTTACATTATCCACATCATCTAAAACAACCAACACCCGCTTCTCACGAAGCAGCCCCTTGATTACAGCAATACCATCAACAATATTGTTTACAATTACATCAGACCTGTTTGGGAAAAGATCACCAAGAAGCTTGTTCTGCAGCTTTACTAAACCACCATCTTCTTTAGAGATTTCTTTAATGTTTGAGATGAAACTACGACTTTCAAAATGACTGGAAAGTTTATTGAAAAGAGCTGTGGCAAGAGTTGTTTTACCAATCCCTCCCATTCCATGAAGTCCAAGAACATGTATGCGATTTGATTTATCATCTGTGAACTTCTTCTTCAAGCTTTCTACACGGGAATCCAGTCCAACCGTATAAGTAGCTATACCTACCGGGGTTGTTCTCAATTCTGTCAAAACCCTATTGACCAATCGGCGAATCAAATGATCTTTTCCGCTGTAATAACACGATAATAATAAACCATTAGTAAAGGTGGCTATGTTTTAACCTCACATGGAATCTAAAGCTGACCTCTACACATTACTTAAGTTATAGTTTCTCGCAGCATTGGCTGTGTTTTAAAGGATGAATGTTGTTTTTTGTGTGATTGACAGCCGTCTTCCATCATACCCCAAACTTTTGAGCCTTTCTCTAAATTGATGAAAAGAAATTTTATGTGGGAAAGTGTAAAGCAGCTATTTAAATCCAAGAACTTCAAGATAGCTTGTCAGCTAGATTTATAAGGAAACTCATTTGTGAACTTGTGAAATATAAAAATAGAAAGAGTTATATATAAAATTCATGAAATAAAATAATTTCATATATAGTTAATAACTTATCCTTACTAATGAAATTCAATAATTATCAAGCAATAACATAAGTGCATGTAATATGAAAAGCTAAAAAACGAAATTATATTTGTACAAAAATAGAGGTGATAAATGAAGTATTTTATATTTATTTTTTATTTTTTGCATTTTGAACAATATATATTACAGGTTTTTATTTAAAGACTAAAATGCTGGATCATATTTGTCTTGCATTATATTAAAATATTGAGGTTAACTGTCAAGGGAGAAAGATTTGAATGTGAAATATTAAGTGTAAAACAAATTAAGAAGCGAAGTGTTAAAAATGTTGGATAAACATTGAAAATTTTGCTGTTGACATAAGGTCCCGATAAATATTAAATGAAAGTATAAATTGAGTAAAATTATAAATATAAATATTAAAAAAGGTTGGAAGCACACAAACCCCTAACATTTATTTACCTCTCCCCCTCACAAGACTAACATTTAAATCTAGTTTCTGGGTTAAATTTTCACCTCCATGAAAATTTTCCCCTTCTCTTTAATCAACAAATTAAGAATTAAATATGCATCTAAAATTATATCTCTTTAATCAAAGTCTGTGATTGCAATGAAAATGACAAAATATGCTTTATAAGACAATATTGTATTTTTAAAAAATTAATTATTTGTTAGTATCTTTAACAATAATACTTACAATGGTTTTCTTATATTTTCTTTATAATCGATTTTATATTTTAATGTTTTTATAATTGATATATGTATATATAGAAACACACACACCAGCAATTAAATTTGTTACCAAAAATCCATAGTAATTGGATAATAAATGCAGGATTTGAAATGAATCGCTTCACCTGGGGTTGAAAACGAAACCAGAAATACCACCAATTTTAGTCATCGCTTCTCTCCACTTCACCACCTTATCTCCAAACCTCTTCGAATGGTTCTCAAAATCTTGCTTGAAATGACCCTTCTGTCTTCTAACATCAGATGGGTCAACTTCGTAGAACACGGGAAGGATCAGCCTCCTCAACTCGCATATTTTTTCCATCTCGTCAAGACACCAATGAGAATTGGTATACCTTGGTGAAAGAATAATGATCGATGAGGCTGAGTCTTGAATTGCCTCCATTAAAGTTGGAGCAATCTCATCTCCCATGCTCATTCCAGAGTCATCTAAGAAAACCCTGATGTCTTGTTCCTTTAAAGAATTGTAGAGATCTTTGGTGAAGCTTCCCCGGGTGTCTTCTCCCCTGAAACTTAAGAACACATCCCAACGGATCCTGAGCGCTGCCGGACTCGATGAAACTGTCAGGCTGTCAGACATCGCTGCTTGGTTCTTCTTTTCTACTTTTGTTTGTTGTGTGGTAACAGTGTGGGTTGCTTTTCAGTTCGGTTCCTGTATGTAGGCTTTCTAAAGCAATGTAAAATTCCGTCATGAGAATTGTGTAATGTTTTTGTGGTTGAGGTTTTAAAAAAATAATTTTATAAAAAGTATTTTAGTTGTGGTTTAAAATAAGTTTTAAAGTGTTTGGTTAAAATTGCTTTTGAGTTTGAGATTAATGAAAAGCAATTTCAGATGTTTGGTTACCAAGTTTTTCATATTGCTTTTAACATGTAAAATTAATTTAAAGAAGATAAATATATATATATAGTTCAAATATATTTTTTGTTTTCATCCATTTTTTTTGCTTTTAATTATTGCATTTAAAAAGCTTAATTGTTATTAAATTAAACACAACATAAAACAAATATGGTATAACTCTCTCCTTAAATTTTAATATCAACTATTAGGTGAAGAAGGTTTTTTCTGTTTTTATTTTTTTTTAATTTCATTATTTTTTTTTTAATTTCAACTAAATATTTTTTTATTGATACTACGAGTTATTTTTGGAATAACTAAAATATCAACCATCATCATCTTCTCGCTTTCTACCAAATCAAAAAGGCCACACCATAACCAAACCAGAGCAAAAAACCCTTGTTTTCCTTCAAAATTTTCAGCAATTTTCCTCTTCATGGGTGCAGCCAAAACCAAGATCCAACATTTCTTCTCCCTCGTCTTCTTCACCTCCATAACATGCTAAACCAATCCACCCCGTTTCTTCTACAAAACCACCATGACTACACTCCCCTTCACCGCCCCAACAACAGATCTTTTCCCATTTCGGTCAGGATTCTCCTTTTTACATTTCCAGGTGAGATGGCTTCGATTGACTTGAAAGCAAGGTTTTTATTCCTCTGACCCAGGGAGCAAAGCATCCTTTGCAGCGCTGCTGTCAAAGAGGGGCAGATTTTCTTTCTTGATAGCATGGCTTTCACGCTCACCGGTCTGGGAAGAGATTCCATGGGCACTTGGCATTGCTTCCTTTCATCCATGAGGAGGGGAAAAGTGATATCTCAACGGCGAAAACTCTTTGTGAAGGGGATAATGAGTGAGGGAGACGCTGTCAAGGGGTTTTCTGGGAATAATTACAACGGTATTGTGTTGTTGTAAAGAAAGCAACGAATTATCTGCTTTTAGGAAAACATCATTTTTCTGCTTTTCACGCACCCAAGGTTTGTAACATTTTACATGTGGGATCCATGCAGTTTTTTTCAACTTTTTACTAACCAAATTTTTTTTCAAGCTACTTTTTTTGAACCTCCGGTCCAGAAGTTATGCCAAACAGCCACAAAGTGTCGGTGTAAAACACCATTGTATATAAAATAAAATAAAACAACTAATGTTTTGGGAATTTTCTTTTTAATAGAAGTATTATGGTACTTTTATTTTGTATCTCAATACAAAATTCATCATCTAAACTATGGACAACCCCAATTTATTATTAAAAAAACTATTAATTTTGAATATTTTTTTATACATGAAAACTTCAAATTTTAATAAAGCGTGATTTGTAGATCCAAATAAGTAAATAAAATCTTATTTGTCTCGGACTCTTACAAAAGATGCATGTCTTAATTCAAACTCGAAAATTATTGTGAAATCACAAGTCTTATATCATCACACCATATCTCTTGGAACTTAAATATATTATTATCATATTGGTAAATAGTTAATTATTTCATTATAGAGATTGTTCTTAAATTGTATTTGTTAAGAATTATCTAATGCTCGTAATGGTTGATTAAATATATTATTTTATTTAAATATTTGATTTCTTAAGACAATTCAACACAAATTAAGTCTAGATGATGTTTTAATGTTCTTATATTTGATTAAATATATCATATTTGCTTTTGATGATGTTTTTGTCTATCTTCATACTATATTTCAATTTGTGTGGTCGATATGCTTATTAATACAAACAATTTGATTATGTGTTGATCAACTCTTGAGAAAATATAGATCATGCAAACTTCACGTGGAGCAAAGATTGTTATAATTTGATATTGAAATACTTCAACCTTTATTCATGCTCATTACTGGCTTATATACACATGCTATATGTATACTCTTGTAATTGCCTATACTGACTAACAGATACTAATAACTACTAACAATTTTTTGACTAACTAACTACTTAACATCCTTCCTTAAACTGAGTTACATTCAACAATCAGTTTACATCAATTACATCACACATTCCTAGTTCTAAGCTTAAAAAATTATTCAACTTTGATTGGTTTGGTTATCATGTTCGATATTTGTTCGTGAGTTCTGCAATGCACCATTTCAACTACTCCATCCTTTGTAAGCTCTCTTAGAAAGTAAAACCTAATATCAATGTGCTTACTCCTGCCGGATTCCTTGAGAGTTTAATAGCAGAGCTATTATCACAGAAGATAGTGGTACTGCCAACTTGTGCATGCCCAAGCTTTTCAAGAATTATTTTAATCCATACCCCTTGAAAGGCACATGCAGCAGCTGCTATGAATTCAGCTTCTATTGTGGATAGGGTCACCACAGGCTGTTTCTTTGATTGCATTTGCAGTTTATATGACTTCTATTCCTATGAAATATTGCATCTTACCAAGGTCTGTCATGTCGAATTCCTGTTGCATTGATTCTTAAAGTGCTTGAACATTTTTCATTGTTTCTTGTGAAAATAAGGTCGTCTACATACTAGCTCACAATCAAAATCCTTCCTTGATTATCTGTTTTGATAAACAGCGTGTGCTCGCAAAAACATTTTTCAAACCCCTCCTTAATGTAGTGTGTTTCAATCTTGTTGTACCAAGCTCCAGGAGCTTGCTGAGCTCATACAATGCCTTTCTCAGTTTGTACACTTTATCTCCTTCCACCTTCCTTTCAAATCCTTGAGGTTAATCTACAAAGATCGCCTCATGTAGCTCCTCATGCAAGAAAGCACTCTTCACATCCAGTTGGAAGACATACCAGTGTTTGTGAGCTGCAAGGGCTAGGATGATTCTAATCGTATCCCACCTACTGGTGCAAAGAATTCCTTATAATCAATCCCTTGCCTTTGGGAATATCCCTTTACTACCAGCCTAGCTTTGTATTTATCCACATCCCCCTTTTCATTCAATTTTGTTTTAAACATCCATTTGACTCCTATGGATTTTGCTCCATGTGGTAGGGTAGTCAGTTCCCAGGTTTTGTTCTTCTCAATGGTTTGGATTTCCATATTCGTTGCCTTTCTCCACTTCAAGTCTTTACATGCCTCTTCAAAACTGACTGGATCTTTTACTGATACAAACATAGCTAGGCTGTGTTCTTCCTCTTCTTCGATCAAATCCTGACTGGTAACATAATCTTGAAACCAAACAGGTTGTCTTCTACTTCCCCCATAGGTGAACTTGTTGATATTTCTGTCATAGGTGGATTAGCTATACTCATACTTACCTCATTAGTTTGCCTGTCTTTTGATCCTGTTTCATTTGCAGGTTAGGAATTATTACTTGTTTGAGGTAAGCTGTGATAGCTCCATCATTTGCATGCTCGGCATTATCTTCCCACTCAAGTATGTTTCGTTCACCTGTTTTTTCATTGCTCTCCCAATTCCATTTCTCATTTTCAATGCACACTATGTCCCTATTGATAATAATTCTTTGTTTCTTAGGATCATAGAGTCTGTAGGCTTTAAACTCTTCACTAGTCCCTAGCAAAACACATTTCACACTCCTATCATCAAGTTTCTTCCTCTTCTCATCAGGAACATGCACATAAGCTACACACCAAAAAACACGAAAATGACTTACATAAGGCTTCAAATCTCCCCATGCCTCTTCAGGAGTGACATCCTTGACTACTAGAGTGGGACTCCTGTTAAGAACATGTATTGCCCAGTTGACAGCCTTTGCCCAGAACTCCTTTGGCATTGCTTTTGCTGATAGTATGCTCCTTACCGAATTCATTATAGTTCTATTTCTACTCTCGACAACCCCATTCTATTGAGGGGTGTATAGGACAATAAGTTGTCTCTTTATTCCTTGAGTGTTGCAGAACTCATTGAATTCCATAGAGGTAAATTCCCCCCCCCCCCCGATCTATTCTTAGACACCTAATCAACTCCCCACTCTCTTTTTCAGCAAACAATTTATATTTCTTGAACTTCAGTAATGCTTTAGATTTTTGTGTCAAGAAATATACCCACACTTTCCTACTATAATCATCAATAAAGGTAATCCTATACCTTTTTCCACTATTAGATTCTGGAGATATAGGGCCACATACATCTGCATGCACTAATTACAGCCTCTTAGTTGCTCTCTAGACCTCATCCCTTGGTACTGGGTCTCGATATTATTTTCCAATCATGCAATCCTCATATTCTTCAGATTTGTCACTTAGTAATGGCAATCCTGTGACCATATTTTTGTGAAACAAAGTTCGCAATCCTTTACACCTTAAGTGTCCATATCTGTTATGCCATAGTGTTGTAATGTCTCTGGATGTAGCTTGAAAATAGGTTGAGGCTGGGAGAATGACCTTAGCAGGAATGGAAAACATCTTGTTGATTGACATTTGGGATTTTATTATCAATCCTCTTTTTGAATGGTAGACTTTACATATACCTCCTTGTATATGTACAACTAAGTTCTTCTCTTGAAGTTGTCCAATGCTTATCAAATTATTCTTTAACTCAGGTATGAAATATACTTCTGTAAATACCTAAGTTAATCCTTCTATGAACAACCTGACATTGCCCTCCCCATAGCCAATATACTTGAATTATCTCCTAGCTTGACAGATTGCCTGAATATACTGTCAAAATAAAAAAAAAAAAAAAACCATTCCTTCTGACCACTCATATGGTTACTACAGCCTGAATTAAGAAACCATGCAGTATCATTTCTTGATTGTTTTTCTTCTTCTTCATATGCATCAATAACATTTCCTCTTCTCCATGAAGTTCTGTATAATTCACATTCCTCTCTTTATCAGGACATTCGTATTGGAAATGTCCTAATTTTTGACAATTATAACACTGAATCAGTGCTTTGTTATAAGGTTGTCAACCCCTACCTCTACTTCTCCCTCTGTTGTTTCCACGAGTACCTCCTCTGCCTTCATATCTACGCTCATACCTTCCCCCTTCTGAATTGATAACTTGAAGAGCATATTCTTCTTCTTTCTGACCTTGCATTCTTTGTTCATGAACTAACAAACTGCTTTGTAATTTATTTATGGTCATTATTGAGAGATCATTGGATTTTTCTATAGAACACACAACATAGTTGAATCTTGAAGTCATTGTCTCAGAATTTTCTCAACAATAGTAGTATGTGCCATTTTTTCTCCATGACCCTTTATCTTGTTAGTAATGATCAAAGTTCTTGCAAAGTAATCATCTACATTTTCTCCTTCTTTCATGCCAAGAAGCTCGAACTCCCTTCTTAAAGCTTGCAACTGAGCATGTTTTACCTTAGTAGAGCCTTGATATTTCATCTTCATTGAATTCCAAATATCCTTTGTAGTCTTTTTATTAAGAATAGTTTCAATGATAGTCCTCTCTATAGCTTGGAATAGGTAATTCCTAACCTTCAAATCTTTCAGTTCTTCTTCTTTAATCACTTTTTGTTGCCCTGCAGTTCACTCTTCTCCTTCTTTACTTGCAGAAATCCCATTTTCTATTAAACCCCAATATTCTTTCAATCTAAAAAAGTTTTCCATGATCATAGACCAATGATGGTAATGACCATCGAATCTTGGTATTGCTGGCTGCACAAAACTACCATTTTCTGCCATGGTTACTGCACTTATTTTCTATACTTCCTTTTTCTTGCACAAAATGCTTTCTGCATCTTGTTCTGTTATTCTTTTTCTTCTTTGCTTTTTGTACAAGAAACTGCAGTTTCTTGTTTTCCTCTTAGTTTTCTTTGAATGACTCTAATACCATGTTATAATTTGATACTAAAATACTTCAACCTTTATTCATGCTCATTACTGGCTTATATACACATGTTATATATGTTTACTCTTGTAACTGCCTATACTGACTAACAGATACTAACAACTGCTAACAACTTTTTGACTAACTAACTACTTAACAAAGATGTGGATTAATTTATTTCTGATTTATATTTTGTATCACTCTAGGAATGATTTAATTTTCGAGGAGTTAGTGTGATAATTAAAAAAAAAATGTGCTTCATTTCTTGACTTGTCGAGTTTAAACATTCTTTTTAAATTATTTTGAATTCATTCAACTGATATGAAAGATGTATTTTAAGATCTTCAAAAAAGAAATTATACAATAGCTAAAAGAGCTTGGTCTCCGTTGCACTGTACATTGTGACTCATCTTGCACCATGTCTTTCAACTTCAAACTTGGTTATCTTCTTCATATGAATTGAAAAAATCGGCCAGCTTCTTTGATACAGATTGTTCACTTTCATCCAACAATTCTTCATTTCCATCATAATCATCGTCGTCCTCAAAAATCAGGTGAACCCCACTTTTCTTCAGCTGAACCCCTTCAATCACCACTGGATCTCGCTTTCTTACCTGTATCTTACAGCCATCTTTCAACGATGAAACTAAGGAAGTGATATTTGAGTATCGACATATGTGAATTTGATCTTCATGAATCTTAGGTATTCCTAGTAAGTATAATGAGGTGCTGTAGATAGGATTATTTTGATCAAGTATAATGGCCTTAATGTCTGGTACATATCGGGGAATATCTCAAGTCCTCTGGTATCTCGTGGTCCAGAGAGACGACAACACATACAATCACAGCTTTGATTGTACGATTTTTTCGCTCGGAAAAATGAACTACACTTTCTTGAGAAAACCAATCTGGTAATTTGCTCCCAGGCATACTTAAGTTGCGAATATTCCTCAAGCAAACCTGCAATTATAAAACGATGTAAGAGGCAAAACTTGTCAATCACTCTAAAACATGGGCATACAGGCACAAGATAGAGAACCTTGGATAGTCTTCTCTTCACTTTCAAGGAGCATGCCTTGCAACAGCTCATGTATAATCGTTTTAGGAATTTCAAGCATTCGATGCCAGGAATGTCCACCACTTTCTCACAATTTGTGATGTCCAGCAACGTCAACCTTTCCAAGCCTGAAACATCTGCTATTGTTTCCAAACCGAAGCAGTTGGAAGCATCCAATTCCTCTAAGCTTGGGGGAAGCGGAGGGAGAGACACCAGCTCTTCACAGTGAGGCAGGTGAAGCTTCTGTAGAAGAGAAAGGCCACATAAACTGGATGGAAGGCTGCTGAAATTGTTGTTGCCCAGATCCAAGACCTTTAACGATGACAGTTTCTCAAAATCATCAGGAATTTTTCCAGATATTCTCCAAGCACGAGCATTTAGTTCTTCTAGCAAGGATAGTTTTGTGAAAAAATTTGGAAGGACAGCCGACTGGTCTTGTGTTCTGGGAGATTCAAGCGGATCTTTTTGCATTTCCAATATCATTAATCTAGAGAGATTTCCAAAATTTCCAGGCAATACTGTAACAGCCGTCTTTTTCATTAGCAAGTGGCATAAAGACTTCAACTCTCCTGTAGAATCTGGAAGCTTGTGGAGCTTTTTACACTCGTTCAATATCAACATCTCAAGGTTTTCCAGCTTCCCAAAGGACTCGGGCAACTCAGTGATATTACAACCGAACAAGTCTATGGTAGTAAGATTAAGTATCATCCCAATTGCTTCAGGCAAAGCTCTAAGAGATGTGCAATTCCTCAAGAGAAGCTTCTGAATCATTTTCAAACCACCAATTTGCTCTGGTAGATCTGATATGGATGTCCCATCTAGCTGAAGCTCGCTAATAGAAGCAAGTCCTCCAATTGAATCAGGCAATTTGCTCAGAACATGACACCCTCCAGCGAATAATGTCTTTAAATAAGGCAATGAACCTATTGCAGTAGGTAATTCCTTGATTGGACTGCCATTAATTGAAAATTTCATCAATGACTGGAGATTTCTAATGGATTCAGGAATCGTAGTGACTGACCGACACCCCATTAAGCTTAGTTCCTCAAGGTTTGACAAAGATCCGACAGAACCAGGCAGTTCTTCAACTGCAGAATGATTGAGAGACAGTACCTTTAGAGAAATCAGGTTTCCCAAGCGTTCTGGCAGCCTTTTTATGAACTTGCAACCATTCAAACTAAGCTTCTCAAGTTTTGTAAGGCGGTAAAGTGATTGGGGAAGCATATATATAGCAGTTTTATCAATAACAAGTTCTTTCAAGGAATCCATGCTGCCTATGTCCTGTGGCAATTCTTTGTAAATTTAAGCAGTTGGAGAGAATGAGATTCTGAAGACGTTTGAGCCCAGAGACATCACTTGGAAATTCAACAAGGTTATTGCAATTATTCAAGTTCAATTGAAGTAATGTCCTTACATTCCCCAGTGATTTATGAATCTTTGTCAGTCGTATGCAGCCTTCAAAATCAAGCTTTTCCAAGCTCTTACAACTAGATAAATCAGGACTAGCCACGAGATTATAGCAATGTCGAAGATTCATAACCATCAAGTTCTCAGACACCTAAAAACAAGAATATTTCAGTCCCAAAAAGGGTTAAGAAATAAAAACCAAAACGTTTCCTATAACAGAAAATCCCATGAACTTCAATGACTTGTAATAATATATAGTAAAATTGAGATTATCAAGAATCATATTTCAATAAAATCTCACTTGGGCAAGACTGAAACAGGATCATCCTGGGTAGTTATTAATTAAATATTTTTCGTTTAATCTATTTTACGAGCTAGATTAGTAGAGCATACCTTGTTGCTAGTCCAACCCCAAACTCGTTGAATTCCACTATCCGATAGATCTAGCACTGCTAGTTCATGCGGAGCATAATCAGAAGGAAGATTTTCCAAAGGACAATTTTTCCATTGTAACCATTTCAGGTTAGCAGGAAAATTTTTGAATTTCCCTTTCACATTTGCATGATTGATTTGTAGGAGTCTCAAATTAACCATTGGTTTCATGGCTTGAGTGTCAAGTATCAGCTCTCCCTCCTCTGCTCTTTGTAGAAAAAACATTTTCCACATTTTAATCAAGGAATCAAGTGCAGAACTCGGAAGTGCTCTAACCCAAGAACTTTTTTGAGCTCTGACATCATTCTTCTTTTCAAAGTCAAGGATTAAACCTTGTACATGTCTTGTTCCCTGTTTACAGCAACACAATTATGAAAGTGAAAACCACGTTGTAATGTAACGAATACGTAAAAGCAATCTAGCAAACCATTAAGGCTGACAACATATGACTGTGGACATTAAAAAAAGTCATCTAAAACATCCGTCCTTGTATCCCTCACTGAGAATAAAGTTTGTGAAGAAATCACTTTGAGGGTTGCATTCAGCGACAAGGGCAGTTTCAATTCTATTAAGTTTAGTTTCCACCTCACGTTTTTATAGGTAGAAACACAAATGCACACACATTTTTCATAAGATTCTTCAGGGATGCCCATGAATGACTATGTATATATGTAGTCAGTGTCTATATATATATATATATATATATATATAGACACTGACTAATATAAACACTGACTGATATAGAACAGCAAGAGTCAGTACTACAAAAAGATAGAATACAACTACAACATGATGGTACAGAAATATCAATAAGCAGTATATTTCTTAATGTTACCGTATATTCCTATTACGCCTCTTTTGTGAAATTATGCGATGATGTTTAACACTTAACTCCAAGATGTGCACTTACATATTGGGCCTATAAAATGCAGAGTGCAGAACCACATAAATGCGTACAAGACTGTCTATTGCAGTAAAATTTCAAGAAGTTATGATTTGCACTGACAAGTGCAAAATACACATCTATTTGTATTCCTTTTACATTATGCTTTTTAACATCTTTCAAGCTTATTTCAACATATTGAAAGTTATTTTATGGGTTTGACATGTTAAAGAGACTTTGTGGATTACTTGCTATAAAATAGGAAATTTTGCACTTTATATTTCGGACCTTTGTTGCATGTTTCAGGTTTTAATTCCTAAAGAGGAGGTTCAAAATTGGAAATATAGATATCAAGCTTGCTGGAAAAGTATTGTGGCAGAAATTCAATGCAGATTTGGGCATCCAATTGGAACAACAACGTCAGACTGGACTCTGTTCGCGCACCAACACTGAACTGGGCATATCTGGAGCATACGATGTCCAAATCAAGTGATTCAAAAGCCCAAATTCATCTACACATTTAGGGCTACAACTTTCATGAAGAGACCGAATTCAGTAAAAATCATCTACATCACGAAAATACTGGTGCAATCTGGATGACGGGATATGCTTCCTAATTTGTCAAAGATTAGAGAGATTTTCTCTATAACACTTATCTCCTATTCTTTAGCTTGAGTAACACCATTAGGGTTAGGACTCTTCCAGAATAAAAGGGAAGATACATGCAAGCAAGGGACTCTTCTCTCTTTCTCCATTAATTTTTCAGATTCGGCAGAAAACAAAAAGGCATGAGCAGCTGATTCACTTTCTTGGTTCAAAGGGGATAGCATCCATCTTCATTATTGGTTGTGAGAAGTAACATTTCCATTGTAATCCTTACACTTTCAAGTATTTATTTATCTTTTTCCAGAATTTAAGCTATTGATTTCGGATTCATGCTTATGGAATTGGTTTGATATGGTTTATATGCTTTCTATGTTTCTTTCAATCCGTAATTGTTGTGAGGAACAAGAATAAGAAGCAAGTAAATTAATTTGATTGTCTTATCTATCACATTAATTTATTTAGGATGAATAGGGCAGTATATGTTCAAGCTTTTGAATGTTAGCTAGGAATAAATTGCGTAGATCTTGATCTTAAAGCTACCGTTGAGTGAAGAAAGATTGCTTCTCGATACTTAATTCAGCTTAACGATAAGGAACTAATTAGAAGCTTATTCGGATTAGTTTAGCATGCCTCTAGGTTTCCCTTAGCTTTAATGGAAGCCTAATTTATTTGCTTGTTGTGAAAGGATATTAATTTAACTTCTATGATCAACCGATTTATAAGAATGGAGGAATCACCCCTTTGAACCGAGTTGTCAAATTCTTGATTAACCTTCGTTAAGACTTAGCACTTTTATTTATTTAATTCTTGTTGATTCAAACCACCCCGTTCTTTTGAATTTGGTATTTGTAGGAAAATAAATCAATTTCCCTTGGGTTCGACCTAGTCTCTACCACCATACTACTAAAATTATTGTTTCGGTGATAGTAAAATCAGAATTAATTTGTGAAGGTTTCGACAACCGCCATGCACCTTGTGCTTCAGCACTGTCATGATGTCGCTGCGATCCCATAGCCTACTACGCATACCAGGATCTCCAAGGTTTTCATTAATAACGATTTGTCTTCCCATGTCTCTAAGTTGATCATGCATCCATAATTCATTATCTGCACCAATCTTAACAAGACATTTTACTGTCAGAACTGTGATTGCTGTCTCAGCCCTAAAGCCACAACCCTTCAAAACATCAATAGCTTCCTCCCTCTTCATCCTCATTTTAATAAACAAGCAAGCAATGTCAAGGAACACATACTGTTCTTCATCATCCAATCCATCATAACTTATTCGCAACACATCCTGAAGTTCACCAGGTCGAATTTGTTGCAGTTTTTTCAGGGCATCTTCCCATTTCTTTATCCCTCTCTCATCAAACAAAGCAGAACCAAACACTTCCAAAGCCAGTGGAAGTTGCCCGGTGATAGATATAATCTTCTTGGTTATGTCTAGATACTCTGCTGTGGGCTCTTCTCTTCTTAGTGCATGATAACTAAAAAGTTTCACGGCTTCCAAGGAGCCTAACTCTTTAACCTCGTAAAACTGGTTCACAAGATGGTCAACAAGAACACCTCTGTTTCTTGTGGTAACAATAACTCTACTTCCTTCACCAAACCAATCTCTCTTTCCTGCTAATAAATTCAGTTGGTTTACATCATCCACATCATCTAAAACAACCAGCACCCGCTTCTCATGAAGCAGCCCCTTGATTACGGCAATACCATCAACAATATTTTTTACAATTACATCAGACCTGTTTGGGAAAAGATCACCAAGAAGCTTGTTCTGCAGCCTTACTAAACCACCATCTTCTTTAGAGATTTCTTTAATGTTATGTTTGAGATGAAACTACGACTTTCAAAATGACCAACAAGTTTATTGAAAAGAGCTGTGGCAAGAGTTGTTTTACCAATCCCTCCCATTCCATAAAGTCCAAGAACATGTATGCGATTTGATTTATCATCTATGAACCTCTTCTTCAAGTTTTCTACGCGGGAATCCAGTCCAACCGTATAAGTAGCTATACCTACCGGGGTTGTTCTCAATTCTGCCAAAACCCTATTGACCAATTGCCGAATCAAATGATCGTGTCCGCTGTAATAAGCATACACGGTATTAAACCATTAGTAAAGGTGGCTACGTTTTAACCTCACATGGAATCTAAAGCTGCCCTCTATACGTTACTTAATTTATAGTTTCTCGAAGCATTGGCTATGTGTTTTAAAGGATGAATGTTTATTTTTTATAATTGACAGCTGTCTTCCATCATACCCCAAACTTTTGAGCCTTTCTCTAAATTGATGAAAAGAAATTTTATGCGGGAAAGTGTAAAGCAGCTATTTAAATCCAAAAACTTCAAGATAGTTTGTCAGCTAGATTTACAAGGAAACTCATTTGCGAACTTCTAAAATATAAAAATAGAAAGAGTTTATATAAAATTCATGAAATAAAATGATTTCATATATAGTTAATTACCTTATCTTTACTAAATGAAATTCAATAATTATCAAGCAATAACATATATGCATGTAATATGAACAGCTAAGAAACAAAATTATATTATGTACAAAAATAGAAGTGATACATGAAGTATTTTTATATTTATTTTTTATTTTTTGCATTTTGAATTTGATATATTACAGGTTTTTATTTAAAAAGCTAAAATGCTGGATAAGAAATAAGTTTCATATTTATCTTGCATTATATTAAAATTTTGGAGGATAAATGTCAAGGGAGAAAGATTTGAATGTGAAATATTCAGAGTGCAAAACAAATTAAGAAGCGAAGTGTTAAAAATGTTGAATAAAAATTGAAAATATTACTGTTAACAGAAGGTCCCGATAAATATTCAATGAAAGTATAAATTGAGTAGAATTATAAAAATATAAATATATGGTCTACAATATAAATGGATGAAAAAACAATATTAAATTACTGTTAAATTAAGAAGAAGAAGAAGAAGAAGAAGTTGGAAGCACATAAAACCCCAAACATTTATCTTCTAAAAATTTATTTACCTCTCCCCCTCACAAGACTATCATTTAAATCTAGTTTTTGGGTTAATATTTCACCTCCATGAAAATTTTTCCCTTCTCTGAAACTTAAAAGGGATTATTAATCAGTGTAAAATAAATTAAGGAAAGGATAGATTTAGTTGTAGGTGTACTTATAAATAATTAAAGTTTTAAAATATTATTGGATTTTCATTAAAGTTCATAGGACGTTTAGCTTAAAGTGAAGAATTAAATACTTCGAATTATATCTCTTTTATCAAAGTCTGTGATTGCAATGAAAAGGACAAAACATACCTTGCAAGACAATACTGTATTTTTTAAAAATTAATTAGTTTTTAGTATCTTTAACAGTAATAATAATAAAAACCTAATTATATGCAGATCATTATACTAATAAGCTATCAATACTTACAATGGTTTTCTTATATTTTAATGTCTTTATAATTGATATATATATATACACACACACAAACTAGCAATTAAATTTTAAAAAATACACACAAACTAGCAATTAAAATTTAAAACAAAAAATCATAGTAATTGGATAATAAATGAAGGATTTGAAATGAATCGCTTCACCTGGCGTCAAAAACGAAACCAGAAATACCACCAATCTTAGTCATCGCTTCTCTCCACTTCACCACCTTATCTCCAAACCTCTTCGAATGGTTCTCAAAATCTTGCTCGAAAGGACCCTTCTGTCTTCTAACATTAGATGGGTCAACTTGATAGAACACGGGAAGGATCAGCCTCCTCAACTCGCATAATTTTTCCATCTCCTCAAGACACCAATGAGAATTGGCATACCTTGGTGAAAGAATAATGATCGATAAGGCTGAGTCTTGAATTGCCTCCATTAAAGTTGGAGGAATCTCATCTCCCTGGGTCATTCCAGCGTTATCTAAGAAAACCCTAATCTCTTGTTCCTTTAAAGAATTGTAGAGATCTTTGGTGAAGCTTTCCCGGGTGTCTTCTCCCCGGAAACTTAAGAACACATCCCAACGGAGCCTGAGCGCTGCCGGACTCGATGAAACCGTCAGGCTGCCGGACATTGCTGCTTGGTTCTTCTTTTCTACTTTTGTTTGTTGTGTGGTAAGATTGTGGGTTGCTTTTCAGTTCTGTTCCCGTATGTAGGCTTTCTAGAGCAATGTAAAATTCCGTCTTTAAGAGTTGTTTATTATTAAAATATATATTAATTTTGAATATATTTTTTTATAAAATAATACTTTATTATAAAAAACCGTGTTTTATAGGCAAAGTATATAAATAATACTTTATTTATCTACCACTTTTACAAGAAGTACATATCACTTGCTTTTGTAAAAGTATTATCGGGCATAGTTTGGTTGTTTCATTACAAATTTTTACAGTTAAAACAACCTAAAACTTTAAAGTTTACGTGAATAGAATCTATTTCAAGAACGTTCCAACGGTCAAAACACTATAAGTTATTTATAAATTATCAACTATATAATTAGAGAGTTTATAGACTTGATTTTTTATACAATCCTCCGTTTAACCACATATCCATATCAAAATCTGGATGGGTCGAAAGATTGTCCATATATTTCTCCTTTGTTAAGGAACCATCTCACCTATAAGCTTAAGCTTTTAGATGAGATGGTTCCTTAACATGGTATCAGAGCCTTGTTGATCCAGCGGTCACGAGTTCGAATCTCACCCCTCCATTCTATTTGATAAAAAAACTAAACACGAGGTGATGTAGGCTCGTGCAAGTTTCAAGCCCAAAAGGCTTTCACTTGAGGGGGGGTTAGAGTATAATATAATCATATTCTGGAGCTTCACCTACAAGCTTAAGCTTTTAGGTGAGATGGTTCCTTAACATCCTTCAACCAGTTATTATATATTTCTTTTAGAAATAAAAAAAGATCAGGAAATTTTTAATAAAATAATAACTCACTGAAAAAATTGATGAAAACCAATGTATCATGAATCTTTGAGCGCGGCTATCTATCATACTTCCAAAACTTAAATTGCTCTTTTCTTTTTATTCAATAAGGGAATCATACAAGACTTTCCCTTTGCATCTGATCTAATTCTTTGCTTTAAATAAAGAGAAAGAAAGCCGTATGTTTAGCGTGATGAACTCGTCAGACAAGAGCTAGCAGAGAAAGAATGGAATTCGTATATAGATTGGACTTTTTTCAGGAGAGAATACTTATGATTTGTATTAAGATATGCTAAGCCTTTGCTTATTTATCTAGCAGAGATAGATTCTTATGAATAGGTTCCGAAAACACACAAAAAACAAGAACATACCTTTCCTACTCATTGAGCCAGCCAGGGGGCAAGGAATGATATTCAGTTTTTTTTTTTTTTTTTTATCTTAACAGTTTATATATATATATATATACACAAAAGCTAAAACAAAACAGGTTTTTAAACCGTATTTATCTCGACCAGAGATGTTGTGGATTGGAATAATGAAATTACTTAAGAATATAAGTATTATTTGTATACTATAATTGCACAATGAAGTTGTTTGGCTGAGTTGTTAAGGCTTGCAGCTAAATGTTTCTTCCTTGTGAGAGTTCGACTCTCTCTAGTTGCAAAATGATTTTAGATTTTGTTTTTGAATTGTGTTTTATATATATGTTTTGTATTTCGGCCCTTATACTTTTAATCTTGGATTTTATATACCTTTATTTTTATATATATTTTTTTAAAATGGTTTCTATTTTTGTTCATGCTTATATATACATACTCTTAGTTTTTGTTTCTAATTTTTATTATTTCCACTGTTATTAAGGTTATTTTTTATTTAATGTTAAAATTTTAATTTATGTTGGTGATCATTTAAAAATTAATATTTATTATTTTTTTCTCTTTGTTTTTCTATTCAAATCAAATAATTTTTTTAAATGTAATTGTCGCGACGACGATTTTTTCGCGCTTCGCGCCCCGCCATCCTCGGGTTGGGGGAAACAACGACGCGCAATGAAAATGGAGATGTGTTTTATAGTCATAAAAATTATGACTATAAATATCAGGAGTCGCCACCTAGTATAAGGTCACTAGGAATCTATTGCTCTGCGAGAGTCTTGGGTAAAGGGACTTGTTGTGCAAGGGGAAGATGCATCACCCCCAGTGCAACCTACCTAAGGCAAGCTGCATTGTTGTTTGATTTATTTTTCTAAGTTTGATTTTTTTTGTCTTTTCCAAAGTTCGACATAGATCTCTCTTCGTGAGAGAATCTCTACCTCGTTAGGAGCTTGAAAGACTAACCAAAAGAATTTTACATTGCATTAAAAAAAAAACATTTTTATTTGTGGGTGTACTTTACAATGTAATTTTACACTGCAATAAAAGAAAATCTTTTTTAGTATCTCCAAGTATACTTTACAATGTAATTTTACACCGAGATAGCTAAAACAAAAATAATTTTTAATTTTTTTGATATTTTGGCCAAATTCCAATGGATAATCATAAACAGGTTACGATATCCAATTTTTGTTTTACAATATGATAAAGATGCAACATATATTTTTTTATGAAAAATATACATGGAAAAATCTTGGAATTCGGCTGTATGCACAAAAACAACACATTTTTTTTAATCATATTTTTTTTTATTTTTTTAAATAAAAAAAATAAAAATTTCAGGCTAGGCCTAGCCCACCCAAATGGGCTGACCCAGCCAAGGGGCCAACTATGATAGACTTGGGCTATTGGGCTGGACCCGGCCCAGCCAACTCGACTGGGCTGAGAGCAAACCAGCCCACCCCAAACAATTTTTCACGCTGCATGAATTAATTTATGCACGTGAACAGTAAAATGGTGGTCGACCGACCACCACGAGAGGCTCACCTATCACTGCCGTCGGGTAGAGGAGATCGAGGTGATTCTTCCTGTCATGGTGGCGTCCGAAACGGAGGCCCATGGGAGGTGTCAAAAGGTGGCTGGTTTGTGCAGCCTTCGTTGCTGCTGGCTACTTTAGAGGTCACGCCTGGGCTTGCTGGTGGGAGCTGCTGGTGTCGTGCTCACGAGAACTGGCTGGAGGAGGAAGAGGAGGAGCTGCTTCACGTCCGTTTTTCAGAGAGAGAGAGAGGTGGCCAATGCTGCAACTTGTTTTGGAGAGAGAGAACCGCATCGGGGAGAGAGAGAGCTACCTGTAGGGAAGAGAGAGAGAGCTACCTGCAGGGAAGAGAGAGAAGGTTGTTGGTGTTTTTGTTACCGTCAGTGAGGAAGAAGATGGTCGCCAAAACTGATGAAGATGATGGTGCCTGCAGTTATGATCGTCTTCCCCCCCGTCTGCATGCTCCTCAGTTTTAGTATTTTCCCTCGTCACTGTCCCTTTATTCCTTGCAATTTTTCCCCAGTTATCCCCAGTTTTCAGCCCGTTTTCCCCATTCTTTTGTTTGTCCTCCCCCTGCTATTTATAGCCTAAGGAAGTAAGGTGCAAGTATGGAGATGATGTCCAAGACATGGTGTTTTTAGTGGGTAGGTTGCAGGGCATGGTTGTCGGCATGCCCACAAGTATGGCTGTCGGCAACGCCTTTGTCCCGTCAGTTCAGTTCTTTTTTTTTAATATAAAATACACTAAAAAATGGGTTATTACAAAAAGAGATTTTTGATGGGAAAAACGATGCTTTTATCGTCAATTTTGGCTCCTGATTTCCCCTGAAAAGTTTTGTCAACGAAAATTTCTGATCTTCTCAATTTAAACAAGATTAGGCTTCCAAACTTAATTTCTCATCAATTAAGCCCTTAATAAAATTAATTTGACCCATTTGAAGTATAATTTAGCTCTTGCGCTTAATTAAATCCTTCAATTGGGCTCTCAATTGATCTCTAAACATAATTACACTTTAAACTGACCGACGATTAAATCAAATTAGCCCATTAAAATATAATTATGTCTTTCGATTTAAGTTTTAAGAAGATTTATCTAGTAATAAATTACTCTAGTCTTGAATCTGCATCTTCCTTCATTTCTGGGCAAAAAAAAGAGGTACGACCGAGCTTTCAAAAATGTCCAAAATTTCCACCTTGATTTTTCTGCCGACACCAACCCTTTTTATTTTATTTTTGTTATTTTTTGGTATATTTGTGGAATAACCCAGAAATTGGGTTATGACAGTTGCCCCCCTCTTTACAATGCTTACGACTAAAGTTTTGTAAAAGACTTTAGGTAGTAAGCGTTGTAAAGAAGAAAAGAGAGTGGATTTACCAAATCAAGAAATAGTTGATCCATCCAGAAATGAGAATGAGGGCTTTAAAGCACACTCAGAAAGGAATGGTGAGATAGGGCTAGAAAGCGCACTACCTAAGAATTGAGGCCTAAGGAGGACACTCAAAAAAGATGGAAGATGATGATGTTTGTTTATGACACAGGAAAATAGTCTCATTGTTATGGGTGACCTACCCGGATGACAATAGTGGAGATGGTCGCATTGTAATGGGTGACCTACCCGGGTGAAAATGGTAAAGATGGTCTCATTGTAAAGGATGACCTGTCCGGGTGAAAGTGATAGAGATTGTCTCATTGTAATGGGTGACCTCCCCGGATGAGAATGGTGAAGCTGAAGATTTCATGGGATGGAAGATAGGGCTAGAAAGCGCACTATCTTAATTCATGGTCGAGGGTTAAAAAATGTGCTCAACGATGAGGGGAAGATAATCGAGGGTTGGAAAAAGTACTCAAAGATGAAGGGAAAATAGGGCTAGAAAAAGCACTATTTTAATTGATGGTCGAGGGTTGGAAAACGCACTCGACGATAAGCGAAAAATAATCAAGGGTTGGAAAATGTACTCGAAGATAAAGGGAAAATAGGGTTGGAAAGTGCATTATTTTAATTGATGGTCGAAGGTTGAAAAACGCACTATTTTTGGGCTTAAGGGCATAAAAAAGAATTAAGCTGACATATGCTACAGATTTCTTGGAAAAGTCTTGACACCATTTTTTTGGGCGTGGAAAATCATACGCTACAGATCCTTACGTAATACTAATATTTAAAAACACAAAAATAAACATAATTTAAAATAAAAATAAAAAAATCAAATTTTTTAAAAAATAATTTTGAAACGTTGTGCCAAACAAACACTTAATTATTTTCTAGTATGTTTTTGATAAAATAAAATTTAAAGTGGTAGAGTAGAGGGAAGATCTGTTTTTTTCTCCCTGAATAGACTTTTAATATATCATATAATTATCAACTATATAGCTATTAAATAAAAAACTACTCCTTAGATAGATATTCTAACATGTCATCTCCAACCGATGACTGGGCTCCGATGAGGTCATCATTGCCGTTCTCCGAGTTCGAGTTCGAATCTCATTATCCACATTTTATTTGATAAAAACCAGGCACAAGGTGATGTGGGCCTGTGCAAGTTTCAAGCCCAAAGAGCTTTCATTTGAGGAGGTGTGTTAAAGAATAATATAAATCATATTATGGGACCTCACTTACAAACTTAAGCTTTTAGGTGAGATGATTCCTTAACACAATTAAACAAAATGGAAATTCAATTCCGCTACACTGAAGGTAACATTTTATTTTCTTCGCAAGGGTGGTGAGTTCACCCCCGCATCAAAGAAACTTAGTACATTCTTGATTACCTTACTAGCTATATGCCCGCGCGTTGCCGCGGGCATTGCTGCGTATATAATATAATATAATTACATTAAAAACGATAAACTTATAATATAAAAGTTTAGAACTATAATATAAAAAATTTTGTTTCGTAAACATAGGTTATATCTTTTGGAATGTACTTAGTGTCACAAAAGATGACAAAAGTGTGCTAATTATACAATTTGTACATAAGTTCAAAATAGAGGGATGTTGACGTGCAGAACGAAGTGAAATCCCTTTTTTGAAATGAGACATCATTTTGTTACTAATCTTCCTGAAAAAAAATAAAAGACGAATGATAAAACAATTCAAGTAGATCTAACATAAAAATTTAGACGAAAACAATGAATAGCAGAAAAAGAATCATTATCAGTAACAATCCTAAATTTTTTTCTTCAATTTGTTTAATTTTTTAATCTCTCCCCTTATAAAAAAAGTAGATGAAGCATGAGAAGAAATTTTGTTAGAAATTTCGGCAGAGTCTTCTCTATATCGGGAGATCCCAAGTTATCCATAACATAACCTGCATAATTTTTTTATCTACAAACACATCCATTTTTAATACAATCAATTGCATAATTTAATCTAGAATATGTTCAGGACCATATTCATTCTCAAAGTCCATTATAAGATCTAGTAAAACAACAAATACACATTTTTCACAATAATAAAAACAATTTAGGCAACAATTTCAATAGTAGAAGCAAAAAAGTCATAAGTGTGCAACTATAAGAAAAAGAAACATCAATTTTTCAAAAAGCACCAGCATTATGCAAATAATTATATAGCATATACATTGGCTGTATTATGCCTTTTTAAGTAAGTGAAGTAATAGAAACGAAATCAATTCAATGCATAACCTAGTTAAACAGTCAATCATATAGCATATGTAGTGATTGCATTATACATCTTGAATTAACTTTGATTGCATTATGCATCTTGAATTAGCTTGTTGAACTTATGTAGTTAAAGAAAATGTAGAGTTATCATATTATCGAACCTAGATTTAAAACAAATATATGAACAATTCAATATTAAAAGAACCAAAATCCTAGAATAAGAAGTTAATAGTGAATGAAAGTGAATTTGACTATGAGCAACATAATAACATATCTAAACACATTGCCTTGGACAAAATACAGCAAAACAATTAATACGTAGCTTTAACAATAACAAAAAGATCTAGCCAACAATATCAAAAAGAGAAGAAAAAATACAACCAACATGTTATGCCTTGCATGGCATGCTGTTTTTTAAGCAGTATAACTCTCTTATTCATTCATTACTCCAAGCCAAAACCTAATTAATTTATTCCTCTAGCTTTGTTCAACCCATTTAACAAAACCCAACCTTGCGATTGAGTGAAGAGGTTAATTACCTAGAGCATGTTTGGAGATTTTATGTTTATCCATTATGATAAGAAAAGTTTTAATATGCAATCAATTCAATTTTGAAATGAAATAAGAAGATGCTCAATATCAAACAATGGAATCAATAGTCTAATGACCTACTATGAATTGGCATGTGAGTTCATGAGATTTGAGAATAAAATATGTAAAAGAAATTCCACAATAGTTGGAGGTGTCTGTTTTTTTCTCTTATATTTTTTTCCTTTTTCAAAGAGGGAGTTTGTTTGATGGATGCTGCACAGTGTTTTTTGAAATTATTTTTTTAATATTAATACAGGCAATGGTAAGGTGAAAACAATAAAAGGACTAAATTAAATGAATGGAGAAAGTAGCATGACAACCACGTTAAAAGAACCGAAAGATAGCATTAACAAAAAATAAAAGGCATTAAACGAAAGAAAGGACACATGAAGCAATTATCAACTATCTTGTTGCAGAACTTGATATTATCTAATATTTTAATGTATACTTATGGCTCCACATTTTATTTTCTAAAATGCTTTTCATATATTTTTTTTAATTTTAACTTATGATATAAAAATCATTAATAGATTAATTTTATATATGTATATATATAATATTTGGAGACAATTATTTTTCAAAGGATATGAATTGTAATACCAAACAATGCCTCTATTATTTCATAGCATATTTTGAGACAATTTTCTCTTTTGAAAATTGAAAAAGAAAATATAGAAAATCATTCATTCATCCATCCATCAATCCCTCCAAATCCAAACCCAAAAGGTTACAAAACACTTTTAAAACATATAGGAGAAGAGCATCACCAAACACATCAATCTCTAGTCCTACTTTGAATCTTACTTACCGAGCTTGAAGACGAACAAATCTCGTAGTCATCGCCCCCCCGGGAGCTTCTCCTCTTCTCTCTCATTCTCACACACATAATAAATAAAAAGTTTTATTACAAACCTTACACTTTCCATTCAATTATTATTCACCACTGCCACCAAACTTTTTCTTTTTTAATTTTGTTCACATCTTCATACCCAAAAACAAATCAACCCTGTACCGATAAATCCTAGAAAGATTCAATCTTTCACACTAAAAAATCACCCTCAAATAAACCCTAATTCTCCCTCAAAACCCGACTAAAATTCTTTTTCAAAATCCAAAATTGGACCAGACCCATTTCAATTCTCCCATCAAGAACCGTAAAAATAACAAAATCAAGAAAAAAATTACATACCTATTATTTTTGTATAGTTGATGGGCACAGTGAGATTTTCTAGCAGAGACATGGCAATATTTGTTCCTACAATCTCAATCTTCAATGGCTTTTCATCCAGTTGAAAATTATTGTATCTGCTGACAGCAGAGACAACATCTTCCCGTCGTGCAAAGACTATCTCCGTCGTTCCCTGCCATAAATTACCTTTCTTTTTCGTAATCTTGAGGGACATAAATAATTTCTAGATTATGAAAGTAGATGAACTGATTGATTACCTCTGATCTTCCACTCCTATCATAATGGAATGAATATCGTTTATGGTCACCAACCTCCGAGAAAAACTCATGTACAGAAACACCCAAAAAAATCAGCCTCAAATAAACCCTAATTCTCCCTCAAAACCCAACTAAAATTCTTTCTCAAAATCCAAAATTGAACCAGACCCATTTCAATTCTCCCATCAAGAACCGTAAAAGCAACAAAATCAAGAAAAAAAAATTACATACCTATTCTTTTGTGCAGCTTGATGGGCACAATCAAGTTTTCTTGCAGAGACATGTTAGCAGGAACGGCCTCATCAAACCCTTCACCATCAATCCCGCTCAACACCTCACAAATTCTCCTTCGATTTTCTCTCCCTCTCTCTCTCCTGGCCCTCACCGCGGCTCTTGTATCTCACCGAAAAGAAAATGAAGAGGAAAATGAAGATGAACTTCTCCTTCGATTTTCTCTCCCTCTCTCTCTCCTGACCCTCACGACGACTCTTGTAAAGAAAATGAAGACGAAAATGAAGATGACAAACCGAAAAGAAAAGAGATGGGGCGCAGAGAGAATGAGAAAAGACAAAAATTGAAGATGACAAACCGAAAAGAAAAGAGATGGGGCGCAGAGAGAATGAGAAGAAAATGAAGAGTAAAAACAGAGAAGAAAGGATGAAACGGGCGGCGCAGAGAGAATGAGGAAAAACCGAAGCAGGCCCTGAAAATGAACTAAAACCTGCGAGATCATGAAGGGTAGAAGCGCCTTTACACTGCTCCAGTCCACAGTGTTTACTGAGGGGAGCTACAGTGCAGAGGCCACGCCCTTTATTGTTTGTGTAATTACCCCGCAACTTGCGCAACTTAACTTGAAGCCGTTGAATGATCTTCATTGGATCTTCTATCAAAATCGAAGGATCGGACTGTCTCTGAGATGACAACCTTGTGGACCTCGATCTTCAAAAGTTCTGCAAAATTAAAGACAGCCGCAAATTCTCAAGAGAATGAAAAAACAGAAACCATCTATTGTTACCAGTTATATATTTTGGGTGTTCATTAACACCTGGCAAAAGGCTGCGTGTTTCAAGCAAACTTGAATTCGGCAGATCGCAGACAGTCAGGTGCACTACAACGAAATTCTGAAGTAAACGAACGAACGCCTTAATTTTTCTGAGAAAACGTTTCATGAGATTAAAACACTTTTCGATGTAATTATATAAAGAAATTCTACCACCTATACATGATACCAACCACTACTGACTTTGTCAAGAAGCCGCGTGAGTACATGTACATTAAACATGATGTTATGTAACAGGAAAGAATATACAATAAAGACATGACATATGATGTCTTAAAGTTAATGTCATCGATATATAAAAAACAAAAACATAGTGGATTATTCACATATCGTGCTAGACTGTATCCTATTAGGCTAACTCCTTGAGTTTGACAGAGATTAACTCTTATTATCTCAAGTAGTTTTTTATCCTGTCCCCAGGGGATAGCGTGGCAGCAACGACCTTGCTCTTGCAACGGGGTGTGTCTTAGTGACTTGAGTCACTCCTGTCTTGTAAGAGCCTGGGACAGCTGGGGTTTTCCTCGCTTCCTGAGTTCACAAAGTGCGCTTTTCGGGTAGAGTAGTTTCTCGTCGTATTAAAAAAAAAATAGTTTTTATCCTGTGATCAAACCATTTTTTTCTTTATCGAATTAGTTTTTTTTTTTAATAAAATAAACGACAAAACAATCTTTTAGGGAAACGGAGTAAAGTTTTCATCCTTCTGGAGGTTAAATAAACGACACATAACAATGTTTTAGGTAAAGGGGAATAAAGTTCGATATATACGATCATGCTGAAAGCTTTTGAAGTATGGAACCAAATTGAATATAATAATAAATCTTGGGGTTCAAACAAATATATTTTAACCTGGAGGGGCAACAATAGCTCCTGTCCTCTCCTCGATCCTGGAGGCCAATACTGCCCTTATTTGATGTGCCTCTGAATATATAAAAACTCTAATTTCAAATCCTTTTATGTTTCTTTAAAAATAAGAAAATATAAATATCAGTATTACGTAAGGATCTGTAGCGTATGATTTTGATTTTCCACGCCCAAAAAACATGGGGTCAAGACTTTTCCAAGAAATTTGTAGCATCTGTCAGCTTTTCCACACACTATTTTTTTTTTTAATAATATTTCACATCTTAACGGAATAATCAACCTTCAGAATTTTCAAAAGAATGTATTATCAATGATAATTAGAATATTACTTATTTATAATAATAATTATAATAACAGTGATAATAATTATGACAATTTAGCAATCATAACAGTAATAATGAGAATAATAATCAAAATAATTTACTGCTCAATATTATTTTTGTGTAAAAATAACTTCTACAACTCTTTTTTTATGTATGATATTTTAGATTTCATATCATGTAAAAAAATATATGAAGTCATACATAGACAAAACAGGTAGAAAAATTATCAAATTATCTACTATAAAAATATACCGTGCGTTTCACCGCAGGCAGCATCAAATTTTGTAAAATATAACAAATTGTTAATGGTCCTATATTTTTTTTATAATGTTATACATCTCAGCTAAATAATCAACTTAAAAAATTTAAGATTACGTATTTATTTTACTATAGATAAGACATTTAGAATAATGATAATAATTATTTTTAGGATTTCCTTGAAAAATAGGTGAGGCTAATTATATATTGTGATATTTTTTTGATATTAATGTCTTAAAATAATATATATAAAATTAACTAACTTTTTTTTATAAATCTTGTCGTGACGGTGATTTTTTATGCGCTTCGCGCCCGCCATCTCCCACTGGATTGGGAGAGACAACGACACGCGGTGAAAATAGGGAGGGGTTATAGCCGTAAAAATTACGACTATAACTATCAGGAGTCGCCACCTAGTATTAAGGTCACTAGGAACCTATTGGTCTGCGAGAGTCTAGGTAAGGTGACTTGTTGTGCAAGGGGTAGACGCATTAACCCCAGTGCACCCTACCTAAGGGAAGCTGCATTGTTGTTTGATTGTTTTTCTAAGTTAAAAAATGTTGCACTGCATTTTCAAAAAAAAACATTTTTTTGTCTGCGGGTGTACTTTACAATTTACTTTTATACCGCAGTTACAAACTTTTTTTATCTACAGATGTACTTTACAATGTAATTTTACACCGTAGTAAAAAAACATTTTTCTTATCTATGGATGTATTATACAATGTAATTTTACACCGTAGTAAAAAAAAGACCTCAGTGATTCACCGTGGATGTAGACATAAATCACTGTGGATTTTAATAGTATAATTACTATTTTACCCCTCAATGCGCCTCAAACTTAGCCTTGAAATCAGGGGTATTAAAGACTTTTCCAAGGAACCAGTTGATATTTTCAGAATGTTTGAGGGTATTTTAGTCTTTGTTGTGTATTTTTCATAGTGCAACTACTATTTTACACCTGCCAATAGACAGAAAACAACTACCTATCCAGGGTATTTTAATTTTTAAAATTTTTGTGCATAGTAAAATAACCATATTATACTCATATAACACAAAAAACAAGAATTGTCTCCAGGGGTACTCCTGACATTTCATGTTTTTTTTAAAATATATAAATACGATTATACCCACAAAAAGATAAAATTAAAGAGTTGGCTATAGGGGTGTTTACGTAATTGTCTTTATTTTTTTTTTTTGTGGTGCGTCGTCCGAAAGCATTTTCGATTTTCTCCGTCACGCTCACTTCTGTCAGCGTGCGTGACATCCTCCTGTGGTGAAAAATGTCTATTTGGTGTCTTAGAAGATGTGTAGTCATGTCCTCTGCCGCATGGAAGTTCGCGTGACATGCCAAGATGGACGAATAAGCAAAGGTGGTCGGTTGAACTTTTTTGTACCATTTTCTCTCTCCTGGAGGTCAAGTTATATGTTAGTCCCCTATGTTTATGGTGGCTTAATTTCTGTCCCCTCTCTTTTGATTGTTTTGTATGGTCGTGATTTCTTTAATCGAAAAGGTTTTGGTTATAATCCTAAAATTATTATTATATAATTTAGGATTTACCACTAAGTGTTTTCATCATTAGAAAACCTAATAATATAAGAGAGTCTAGGTACAGAGACTAGTTGTGCTAGGCAAAGGGGCATCACCTCTACCCTAATCATATGGGCTGGACATTCATGTCGATTTGGGCCTACTAGTAGCTTAAAAGACCAACCCTCCCTTTTTTAAGGTGGGTTGGGTTGAAACATGTCCAACCTATCTCACTAATTGTTCGCATAAACTTGCAGTTGCAGGACATGAATCAATTCATGTTCTTCATGAAAAATGCAAGAAAGAAGACCTGAGGTAACAGACGAGCTTGTTTGGCATAAGGTTGTAGCTAGAATCTCTAGTCTAGCTAGACCAAGTTAGAGGTGTGTGTGACTCATGATGATATAAGGGAGGAAAAATGATAGTGGTTGGCATAAGAGGAAAAGACAACTCATGGTGGAAAATGAGAAGTTTATGTTGATTGTATCTATCACTGACGAGGAAAGAAGGTTGTAAATGTGTCGAGTTATTGTCGATCACAACATAGGGGATGCTTTTGTGGTTGAGAAAGCGTTGAAGGAGAAGAAAAAAAGAAAATGGCTTAAACAAATTGGGGGAAGACTAATTTTTGGCTAAGTTTGGGATACCGTTTCTTGATGCTCATGGCATGGAATCTACAACTATATATAGATGGTGGAAGAAGAATATTTTGTTGTTATCGGTACCAGATTGTGACCCTTTGATTTGAGTAAAAGGATCTCAATCATTGATTTAAAGTTGTTATCATGAATTGTCAAATTTTGCAGCTCAAGACTACTTGATTTGACCACTTTAGGGAGGTGTTGTGACAGTTGTGGTATCAATCAACCGAAATGAGTCATGTCAAGATGTAGTGAAATATTAGGTCATCATAGTGGTGTATGTTTGGTCAAATTTTATGAAGAGATGAAATATTAAATGCACCTAAAAAGTAGCCTCTTAAATAGTTGTTTTGGGAAAAAGAAGAAAAAGACAATGAACAATCCTTTAGTGGGTCTATTTTTTTTCCTTCTTCAAAATGACATTGTTTTGGTCCTTAATTTAAGGGTTTTAGTTTAAGTTCAATTTAGTCTTTCATCTTCCAATTTTCTTTAATTACCCCCCTGATTAATTTCAAACTTTCAATTGTATGCATTTTTGCCCTCATTTCAATCAATTGACTTTATAAAACATAAATTTATATTGACCTTATATCCTCATTGTTTCTTGAGTCGTAGGCATAATAAGGGTATGATTGAGCTCTCAACTTCGTCTAAAATTTTGATTTCTCCACCACATCAAAACTTTTTGTTTGTTTATTTATGTAATTTTGAGTGAATTTAAGGAATAACCTAGATATGAGTTACGACATCCATTTGCATTTTAAACATAAGAAAAATGATTTTTTATATATTGAAATATATGGAAAACTTTTAGGATTTGGTCGTATACAAAAAATCAGAATTTTGTTTTTTTCAAATAGGGTGGATTTGTTTGTTTTTGTTTTGCAAAATTCAAAGAAAATCAAGTATTTTATATTAGGTTTTTATCTAATAGTGTAAGTTTACGATCCTATATTGAATGTAATTGGTAAAAAAAAACATGCGAGAAAATAAAAAATAATTTAAAATGACCTTTACAATAAAGCATAATCAATTGTTGAATATACATTCTTGATATGAGCCAATATATGATTGTGAATTGATAGCTCGTCATTTGATTGATGCCATGAGTTGAGCCTTGAGATATAAATATATCTGTTTGATTATGATATATACCTATGGTATGCTAGTCAGAATACGTATGTTAATAGGGTAGTGTTATCCTTTGTGCACATCTTATCTGAAATCCTAGTTGGTCGATGGAGTCACCAACTTGTGTAGACTGATCATCCCACAGTACAGAGCCTCATGCTCATTGCATTCTGATTTTATGATGAGCTTTACCTTATGCATTCTTGTTATGACCATTTGAGAAACCTTCTTCTAAGAACCTAAAGCCGTATTCGATTATATATTTCTCATTGCTTTATTATCTCGTATGTGTATATTGCACTGAGTTATTGAACTCATCCCCTCATTATTTATTATTTCCAGGCTCGTAGCTTGTTAGCAAATCATTTTTGTTGCACTCTCAGGACCTGTTATTTTGGTTGTAATCGACACCTTGTTCTTGTGTCTGGTTAGTGCTCCACAATTATAACAAGATGTATTCAACTCTTGTATTAAGACAATCGAATTTTATTATTAATTCTAAAGTTAATTTTGTTATTTGTGTTACTTTGAACTCTGAAGTTGAATGATAAGTTTGCATGTAAGTTTGAGTTCTCATAGGTGTGGAATCTTGGAGGGAGACCATGCTTATTGGCCAGTCATGAATCCGGGAATCAGGTCGTGACACCTTCACCGTATGTATTGAATTTCACCAGGCATTCTACGCCGAGTTTGTGAGGAATACTTCTGAGAAAATATGCAGAAATAGCAAATTGTTTTTCCTATGCTACTGAACCACAATAACCCGAGGACTGGGAGATTATACCCTTTCTTTTTCGAATGACACTGAGATACTCCTCAATCCAGCCACAAATAAGATAGCGATTTGGTGTATTTAGGATAACATCAACATAGTCAGCAAGCAGAGAAGTTGTCTCCCAGAACGCAAGTCCTGTCTAGCATCCTCAGGGCCGGATGTAAAAAACTTACTCATGAATTAAAATCTCAAATCCCATTCAAGATAAGACCTTCCGAGTTCCTCATTTTCGCCATTGTTGCAATCAGTGGATCAACTAAATGCATAAACTGACGTAGTAAGGGACTGACTAGTTAAAAACAAACAGTGGAAAAGATAAGTATAAAGGGAACTTTTATATCTCAATCAAGAAGAAATCCTTATGGACTTAGATTTCAATGCTTGAAAACATGTATTTATATTAGTTTAATATATTAATTTATACTTAGTCTATGATAATTCAAAATACTTGTAAATATAAAAATATCTTCAATAGTTACATGCATTTAATTACGAAAGTTTAAAAGCTCTTGAAATTTGAATTGTGTTGCTAGATCGTCATGACCAGCTAATAGCACCTCATTGCAATCTCTTCAATCTTTCTTTCTTTAAGAATTGTTTTTGTTTCATTATAAGCTATTTAGTCAAACATATCATTTTATTTTGGATCACTTGTCTTCTTCACTTGTAGGAAGAGTTATCTCTTATTTTTTTCATTTGTGGTATCTCTTGGACAAAATATACTCGTGCAAGAAAAAGTAGCTCGCACTAAGCCTCTCTTGGTTTTTCTCTCTCTTGATGCAAGGTTCAAATATCATCTTGCATTACTATTTTTTTTTTTTTTTATTTGGATGTCATTCTTCCATCCACTCTCTCTTGAGATTTCTCACTTTCTTCTACACAAGCTTTAATTTCCCAAACTTCCTCAAAATGCCCTCCTAGATTTTACTCTCAAGTGAGAAGAAGTCTCTATAGTCTTGGACTTAAATTTAGAATTATAACATAAATATTTATACTAGTTTAGATAATTCAAAAAGACTTGTAAGATAAATCCTTAATAATTACATGCATATATCTAAAAGATACCTAGGAAAACTAAAGCACAGTAATGAAGAGTTCAAAACTAATTCAAGCATAACTTACTTTACATTTGATGTTTGATGAACTTCTTGATCATTTATTCCCTTCATTATCTTGCACTTTGTCTTTCAACTTCAAACTTGGTTATCTTCTTCATATGAATTGAAAAAATCGGCCAGCTTCTTTGATACAGATTGTTCACTTTCATCCAACAATTCTTCATTTCCATCATAATCATCGTCGTCCTCAAAAATCAGGTGAATCCCACTTTTCTTCACCTCAACCCCTTCAATCACCGGTGGATCTCGCTTTCTTACCTGTATCTTACAGCCATCTTTCAACAATGAAACTAAAGGAGTGATATTTGAGTATCGACATATGTGAATTTGATCTTCATGAATCTTAGGTATTCCTCGTAAGTATAATGAGGTGCTGAAGATAGGTATATTTTGATCAAGTATAATGGCCTTAACGTCTGGTACAGCTGGGAAATATCTCCATTTTTCCGGTATCTCGCGGTCCAGAGAGACAACAACACATACAATCACAGCTTTGATTGTACGATTTTTTCGCTCGGAAAAATGAACTACACTTTCTTGAGAAAACCAATCTGGGAATTTGCTCCCAGGCATACTTAAGTTGCGAATATTCCTCAAGCAAATCTGCAATTAAAAAACGATGTCAGAGGCAAAACTTGTCAATCACTCTAAAACATGCTCGTAGAGGTACAAGATAGAGAACCTTGGATAGTCTTCTCTTCACTGTCAAGGAGCATGCCTTGCAACTGCTCATGAATAACCTTTTTAGGAATTTCAAGCATTCGATGCCAGGAATGTCCTCCACTTTCTCGCAATTTGTGATGTTCAGCAACGTTAACCTTTCCAAGCCTGAAACATCTGCTATTGTTTCCAAACCAAAGCAGTTGGAAGCATCCAATTCCTCTAAGCTTGGGGGAAGCGGAGGGAGAGACACCAGCTCTTCACAGTGAGGCAGGTGAAGCTTCTGTAGAAGAGAAAGGCCACATAAACTGGATGGAAGGCTGCTGAAATTGTTGTTGCCCAGATCCAAGACCTTTAACGATGACAGTTTCTCAAAATCATCAGGAATTTTTCCAGATATTCTCCAACCACGGGCATTTAGTTCTTCTAGCAAGGATAGTTTTGAGAAAGAATTTGGAAGGACAACTGACTGGTCTTGTGTTCTGGGAGATTTAAGCGGATCTTTTTGCATTTCCAATATCATTAAGCTAGAGAGATTTCCAAAATTTTCAGGCAATACTGTAACAGCCGTCTTTTTCATTAGCAAGTGGCATAAAGACTTCAACTTTCCTGTAGAATCTGGAAGCTTGTGGAGCTTTTTACACTCATTCAATATCAACATCTCAAGGTTTTCCAGCCTCCCAAAGGACTCGGGCAACTCAGTGATATTACAACCAAACAAGTCTACGGTAGTAAGATTAAGTATCATCCCAATTGCTTCAGGCAAAGCTCTAAGAGATGTGCAATTCCTCAAGTGAAGCTTCTGAATCATTTTCAAACCACCAATTTGCTCTGGAAGATCTGCTATGGATGTCCCATCTAGCTCAAGCTCGCTAATAGAAGCAAGTCCTCCAATTGAATCAGGCAATTTGCTCAGAAAACGACACCCTCCAGCGAATAATGTCTTTAAATAAGGCAATGAACCTATTGCAGTAGGTAATTCCTTGATTGGACAGCCATTAATTGAAAATTTCATCAATGACTGGAGATTTCCAATGGATTCAGGAATCGTAGTGACTGACTGACACCCCATTAAGCTTAGTTCCTCAAGGTTTGACAAAGATCCGACAGAACCAGACAGTTCTTCGACTGCAGAATGATTGAGAGAGAGTACCTTCAGAGAAATCAGGTTTCCCAAGCGTTCTGGCAGCCTTTTCATGAATTTGCAACCATTTAAACTAAGCTTCTCAAGTTTTGTAAGGCGGTAAAGTGATTGGGGAAGCATAGATATAGCAGTTTCATCAATAACAAGTTCTTTCAAGGAATTCATGCTGCCTATGTCCTGTGGCAATTCTTTTAAATTTAAGCAGTTGGAGAGAATGAGATTCTGAAGAAGTCTGAGCCCAGAGACATCACTTGGAAATTCAACAAGGTCACGGCAATTATTCAAGTTCAATTGAAGTAATGTCCTCACATTACCCAGTGATTCATGAATCTTTGTCAGTCGTATGCAGCCTTCAAAATCAAGCTTTTCCAAGCTCTTACAACTAGATAGATCAGGACTAGCCACAAGTTTATAGCAACGTCGAAGATTCATAACCATCAAGTTCTCAGCCACCTAAACACAAGAATATTTCAGTCCCAAAAAAGGTTAAGAAATAAAAATCCCAAGAACTTCAATGACTTGTAATAATAGTAAAATTGAGAATATCAAGAATCATATTTCAATAAAATATCACTTGGGCAAGACTGAAACAGGATCATCCTGGGTAATTATTAATTAAACATTTTCGTTTAATCTATTTTACGAGCTAGATTAGCAGGGCATACCTTGGTGCTAGTCCTACCCCAAACTCTTTGAATTGCACTCTCCGATAGATCTAGCACTGCTAGTTCATTAGGAGCATAATCAGAAGGAAGATTTTCCAAAGGACAATTTTTCCATTGTAACCATTTCAGGCTAGCAGGAAAATTTTTGAATTTCCCTTTCACATTTGCATGATTGATTTGTAGGAGTCTCAAATTAACCATTGATTTCAAGCCTTGAGTGTCAAGTATCAACTCTCCCTCCTCTTCTCTTTGTTGAAAAAACATCTTCCATATTTCAATCAAGCAGTCAAGTGCAGAACTCGGATTAAGAGCTGTAACCCAAGAAATTTTTTGAGCTCTGACATCATTCTTCTTTTCAAAGTCAAGGATTAAACCTTGTACAAGTCTTGTTCCCTGTTTACAGCACCACAATTATGAAAGTGAAAATCACGTTGTAATGTAATGAATAAGTAAAAGCAATCTAGCAAACCATTAAGGTTGACAACATATGACCGTGGACAATAGAAAAAGTCATCTAAACACCTTCCTTGTATCCCTCACTGAGAATAAAGTGTGAAGAAATCACTTTGAGGTTTGCATTCAGCAACAAGGGCAGCTTCAATTCTATTAAATTTAGTTTCCACCTCACGTTTTATAGGTAGCAACACAAATGCACACACATTTTCATAAGATCCTTCAGCGATGCCCATGATGTCTATATATATATATAGACACTGACCAATATAAACACTGACTGATAAGCGTCACTACTACAAAAAGACAGTATAGAATTACAACATGATGTTACCGTATATTACGCCTTTTTTTGTGAAATTATGCGTTGATGTTTAACACTTAACTCCAAGATGTGCACATACATATCGGACCTATAAAATGCAGAGTGCAGAACCACATAAATGCGTACAAGACTGTCAATAGATAAATTTTCAAGAAGTTATGATTTGCACCTTCTTGTGCTTCAGCACTGTCATGATGTCGCCACGATCCCATAGCCTACTACGCATACCAGGATCTCCAAGTTTTTCATTAATAACGATTTGTCTTCCCATGTCTCTAAGTTGATCATGCATCCATAATTCATTATCTGCACCAATCTTAACAAGACATTTTACTGTCAGAACTGTGATTGCTGTCTCAGCCCTAAAGCCACAACCCTTCAAAACATCAATAGCTTCCTCCCTCTTCATCCTCATTTTAATAAACAAGCAAGCAATGTCAAGGAACACATTCTGTTCTTCATCATCCAATCCATCATAACTTATTCGCAAGACATCCTGAAGTTCACGAGGTCGAATTAGTTGCAATTTTTTCAGGGCATCTTCCCATTTCTTTATCCCTCTCTCATTAAACAACGTAGAACCAAACACTTCCAAAGCCAGTGGAAGTTTTCCGGTGATAGATATAATCTCATTGGTTATGTTTAGATACTCTTCTGTGGGTTTTTCTCTTCTTAGTGCATGATAACAAAAAAGTTGCAAGGCTTCCGAGGAACCTAACTCTTTAACCTCGTAAAACTGGTTCACAAGATGTTCATCAAGAACACTGCTGTCTCTTGTGGTAACAATAACTCTACTTCCTTCACCAAACCAATCTCTCTTTCCTGCTAATAAATTGAGTTGGTTTACATTATCCACATCATCTAAAACAACCAACACCCGCTTCTCACGAAGCAGCCCCTTGATTACGGCAATACCATCAACAATATCTTTTACAATTACATCAGACCTGTTTGGGAAAAGATCACCAAGAAGCTTGTTCTGCAGCTTTACTAAACCACCATCTTCTTTAGAGATTTCTTTAATGTTTGAGATGAAACTACGACTTTCAAAATGACCGGCAAGTTTATTGAAAAGAGCTGTGGCAAGAGTTGTTTTACCAATCCCTCCCATTCCATGAAGTCCAAGAACATGTATGCGATTTGATTTATCATCCGTGAACCTCTTCTTCAAGCTTTCTACGCGGGAATCCAGTCCAACCGTATAAGTAGCTATACCTACCGGGGTTGTTCTCAATTCTGTCAAAACCCTATTGACCAGTCGGCGAATCAAATGATCTTTTCCGCTGTAATAACACGATAATAATAAACCATTAGTAAAGGTGTCTATGTTTTAACCTCACATGGAATCTAAAGCTGACATCTACTCGTTACTTAATTTATAGTTTCTCGCAGCATTGGCTATGTGTTTTAAAGGATGAATGTTTTTTTTGTGTAATTGACAGCCGTCTTCCATCATACCCCAAACTTTTGAGCCTTTCTCTAAATTGATGAAAAGAAATTTTATGTGGGAAAGTGTAAAGCAGCTATTTAAATCCAAAAACTTCAAGATAGTTTGTCAGCTAGATTTATAAGGAAACTCATTTGTGAACTTGTGAAATATAAATATAGAAAGAGTTTATATAAAATTCATGAAATAAAATAATTTCATATATAGTTAATAGCTTATCCTTACTAATAAAATTCAATAATTATCAAGCAATAACATAAGTGCATGTAATATGAACAGCTAAAAAACGAAATTATATTTTGTACAAAAATAGAAGTGATAAATGAAGTATTTTTATATTTATTTTTTATTTTTTGCATTTTGAATTTGATATATTACAGGTTTTTATTTAAAGACTAAAATGCTGGATAAGAAACAACTTTCATATTTGTCTTGCATTATATTAAAATTTTGGAGGATAAATGTCAAGGGAGAAAGATTTGAATGTGAAATATTCAGAGTGTAAAACAAATTAAGAAGCGAAGTGTTAAAAATGTTGGGTTAAAATTGAAAATATTGCTGTTAACAGAAGGTCCCGATAAATATTAAATGAAAGTATAAATTGAGTAGAATTATAAAAATAAAAATATATATGGATGAAAAAAAAAGTAAAATATTGTTAATTTAAAAAAAAAAAAAAAGATTGGAAGCACATAAAACCCCAAACATTTATCCTCTAAGAATTGATTTACCTCTCCCCCTCACAAGACTAACATTTAAATCTAGTTTCTGGGTTAAATTTTCACCTCCATGAAAATTTTCACCTTCTCTTTAATTAACATATTAAGAATTAAATATGCATCTAAAATTATATCTCTTTAATCAAAGTCTGTGATTGCAATGAAAATGACAAAATATGCTTTATAAGACAATATTGTATTTTTTAAAAATTAATTATTTATTAGTATCTTTAACAATAATAAAAAAAAAAACACCTAATTATGTGCAGATCATTATACTAATAGGCTATCAATACTTACAATGGTTTTCTTATATTTTCTTTATAATTGATTTTATATTTTTATGTTCTTATAATTGATATATATATATATATATATATATATAGACACACACACACTAGCAATTAAATTTGTTAAAAAAATCCATAGTAATTGGATAATAAATGAAGGATTTCAAATGAATCGCTTCACCTGGGGTTGAAAACGAAACCAGAAATACCACCAATTTTAGTCATCGCTTCTCTCCACTTCACCACCTTATCTCCAAACCTCTTCGAATGGTTCTCAAAATCTTGCTCGAAAGGACCTTTCTGTCTTCTAACATTAGATGGGTCAACTTGATAGAACACGGGAAGGATCAGCCTCCTCAACTCGCATAATTTTTCCATCTCCTCAAGACACCAATGAGAATTGGCATACCTTGGTGAAAGAATAATGATCGATGAGGCTGAGTCTTGAATTGCCTCCATTAAAGTTGGAGCGATCTCATCTCCCTGGGTCATTCCAGAGTCATCTAAGAAAACCCTGATGTCTTGTTCTATTAAAGAACTGTAGAGATCTTTGGTGAAGCTTCCCCGGGTGTCTTCTCCCCGGAAACTTAAGAACACATCCCAACGGATCCTGAGCGCTGCCGGACTCGATGAAACTGTCAGGCTGTCGGACATCGCTGCTTGGTTCTTCTTTTCTACTTTTGTTTGTTGTGTGGTAAGATTGTGGGTTGCTTTTCAGTTCAGTTCCTGTATGTAGGATTTCTAAATCAATGTAAAATTCCGTCTTGAGAATTGTGTAATGCGCATCATGGTTAACAAAAGAGACAAAAGTGTCGGTGTAAAAAACAATTGTATATAAAGGGCTGTTTAGGAGGATGGTTGTGCTTGTTTTTGAAAGTGTTTTAAATTTAAAAATATATCAAAATAATATTTTTTTTATTTTTAAAAAATTATTTTTGATATCAGCACATCAAAATGATTTAAAAACACAAAAAAAATTCATTTAAAATAAAAAAAAAATTCAAATTTTGGGGAAACGGCGATATAGCCGCCGTTCCAAACAGCCTCAAAATAAAAAAGACAACTAGTGTTTTGAGAATTTTCTTTTTAATAGGAGTATTATGGTACTTTTATTTTGTATCTCAATACAAAATTAATCATCTACAACTATGGACAACCCCAGTTTATTATTAAAAAAACTATTAATTTTGAATTTTTTTTTTATATATATGAAAACTTCATATTCTCATAAAGTATGTTTTGTAGATCCATGTAAGTGAATAAAACTTTATTTGTCGTCTCGGATTCTTAAAACAGATGCATGTCTTGACTCGAACTTGAAAATAATTGTGTAACCACAAGTCTTCTATCATCACACCATATCCCTTGGGACTTGAATATATTATTATCATATTGGTAAATAGTTAATTATTTCATTATAGAGATTGTCCCTAAATTGTATTTGATAGTAAAGAAGGTATCTTGAGAGATTGTCCTTAAATTGTATTTGTTAAGAATTGTCTAATGCTCGTAATGGTTGATTAAATATATCATTTTATTTATATATTTGATTTTTTAAGACAATTCAACACAAATTAAGTCTAGCTAGCTATTTCACCAATAATTCACCATATTTGCTTTTGATGATGTTTCTGTCTATCCTCATACTATATTTCAATTTGTGTGGTCGGTATGCTTATTAATACAAACAACTGGATTACGTGCTGATCAGTTCTTGAGAAAAGACAGACCAAGCAAACATTATGTGGAGGAAAGATGTGGATTGGCTTAAAATTTGTAATTTAATTTTCGAGGAGTTAGTATGATAATTAAAAAAAATGTGTTTCATTTCTTGACTTGCCGAGTTTAAACATTCTTATTAAATTATCTTGAATTCATTCGACTGATATGGAAGATGTATTTTAAGATCTTTAAAAAAGAAATTCAATCTAATTGATATATTATATAATAATTATAAATTATAGAAAATGTTTTTGGGATTAGTTGGAAAACACTATTGACTGAACTTTACTTCGCAAGCATGGCGCCCACATCTTTTAAGGTGGTATCATTCATTAAATATCGAGATCCATGTTTTGAACATTTCCCTTTCACTGCAGCTTTTGAGATGTGTTGACTTTACACACCTACCTCGTAGAGATGTAATGCGGGGCATAGAGATGTAATGTGGGGCATGTCGTCGAGAGGCAACTCCATTAATGTCAGATTCGTGAAGAACTTTTCAAAAAGGATCTATAGCGTAAACAAAAAGGTCCGACTTTCGACGGCTTGAGCCCAAAAAAAGGTCCGAATTTCCATTATTGTCGACTTGCGCCCACAACTTTTGTTTGTAGTGTCATTAGGGTTTTTATTAAAAAAAAAGGTTAAATACTGTAATCCGAGCATCGATAAAATGAATTTTTAAATAGCATAAATATAATTTATTTATTTATTTGTATTTCATTAATAAAAATCATTAAAAAAAATATTTTTTATATATTATTTTAAATATAATACAATTATTTTGTATATAATATAATTATACAATTAATTTATACAAACCAGGCTAAAAGCTAAAAAAACAAAACACAAATTCCACAAATAGCAGGGATATGATAGAAAAAAAAATTTTACACACCAACCTACGGGAAAAAAAAGAAGGAAAACCCAACAACTCCCCTTCTCTCTCTCGCTCTCTATCTAATTTTCATGTTCTCTCCCAAAACATTAACCCTAGTAACTCCAAAATCCCTAATCTCCGGTCTGCACAATGACCATCTTACATGGATCTGGACCGTTAGATCGAGCACTTGATGCAGTGCAAGCCACTAGCTGAAGCAGAAGTGAAAGCAATGGCAAATTGCTCGAGTGGGTTGTTAATTTCCGTTGGGAGCTGTAGAGAATTTAGAGAAGCATGCAATGAATTTCATTCAGTATATTGTTAAAGAGCTTTGGCTTTATATAGCCTACAGACTTGGCTAACACGAGATCATTGTGTTAGCTTTACAGTTATTAACAGATTCAATTAGCAATAACAACTAATATTATTAGTTACAACCGAAAGATGCTTTGTATCATCATGCTTGCAGAACACTTGTGTACATGCATTGATTACTCATGCACTTGTGTGCATGCTCAGCAAGCATTCAGAGACACTACATATTCAGATACTATATGTCCTTTACAATCCCTCCCTTAAACTAACTGTGACACTTAGTTTAATTCATCAGCTTTGCATATTCCCATTTGTTTTCTAAGCTTCTAGAAAGATTCCAACTTCAAAGGTTTTGTCATCACATCTGCAATTTGTTCTCCTGATCCACAATGTATTAGCTCAATAATTCCACTATTAGCAAGCTCTCTTAAGAAATGGAATCGTACGTCAATATGTTTGCTTCTCCCATGCATGAATGCATTTTTTGACAATTTAATGGTAGAGCTATTATCACACATGACGATGGAACTCTTTTCTTGCTCTCGACCTAGCTGCTGCAGGACCCTTCTCATCCACACTACCTCGCTTGCACATCCAGCTGCTGCCACAAATTCTGCTTCTGTGGTCTATAAGGTGACGATTAGTTGCTTCTTCGACACCCATGATACTCGCCCTCGAACTTAAAAAGGAACACATAGCCTCGAAGTGCTTTTTTCGATCATCTACATCACCGGCATAATCACTCGTTGGTGTAAGCAATCAAGTTAGTTGAACCTCCCTTCCTATCCATGATTCCATAATCAAATGTGCCCTTCAGATACCTCAATATTCGCTTGGCAGCTTGTAAATGAATCTCAGTAGGTTTAGCCATGTCTCTATTAATCAAACTCATACTATACACCAAGTCTGAACGAATTGATGTGAGATACATTAAGCTTCCTATAATCTGCTTGTAGTATGATTCATCAATTGCGCTCCATCTTCATCTTTACACAGTTTAGAACTTGGAACAATTGGGCTACTTACTTCACGGCTTTCTGACATTCCAAACCTCTTTAAAATCTCCAGTGCATATTTTTTTTGGCAGATGAAGATACCATCACTTTGTTGGATTACTTCGATGCCAAGAAAAAACTTAATTCTTCCCAAATCAGTCATCTCAAAAACTTGCATCATAGACCCTTTAAAACTACTCATCATTTCTTTATCATCTCCCAGTGTCTACTAGATCATCAACGTAAACACTTACAATGAGCATATTACCTCTGTCATTTTTTTTCGTGAAGAGTGTTTGCTCATTTGGACATTTTGTAAACCCTTCATTGACGAAGTAATTCTCCATGCGATCAACTAAGCTTGTGGAGCTTGCTTCATCCATATAGTGCTTTGTGAAGTTTGTACACTTTGTTCTCACCGCCCTTGACTTCATAGCCCTTCGCTGATCAATATACACATTTTTCATTGAGCTCGCCGTGAAGGAAGACCGATTTACATCCAACCGAAATATATCCCCGCTTTTGAGCTGTTAGTGCCACTCATCATCCTCGACAGCTCAATTCTAGCCACTGGTGCATACACCTCTGTGTAGTCTATTCCATGCTTCTGTGAATATCCTTTCGCCACCAACCGTGCTTTATATTTCTCAAGCTCACCGTGCTCATTATACTTAGTTTTATAAATCCATCTCACCCCAATTGTCTTGCAACCAGCAAGTAATGTGACCAATGTCCATGTCTTATTCTTTTCTATGGATTTGATTTCATTATCCATTTCCATTCTCCAATTTGCATCTGTGACAGCCTCTTCATAATGCACTGGGTCATTGGACATTAATAATGCCAAATTTGTTTCATCATCATCAGAAGATCCCGAACATTGTCTGCTAGTATAATCCTTCATCCAAGTTGGAGGTTTTCGAATTCTTCTCGACTCTCCACTATCCATGCTGCATGTAATCTTAGTATTTTCATCTGCAGCCACATTTATAGTACTAGTGCCAGTATTTCCATCTATATTACCTCTCAAGGTATTATCAGCACTACTGCCTTCATTTTCTGTTAAAACACCACCTACACCTTCTGTATCATCTGCAACTTCTTTTTCTCCAAAACAATCCTCATCTTCGAGCTATATCAGTCATCATTTGCACCTTCACAACAATTTGTTCTTGAGAACTTTTATCCCATTCCCATTTCTTCTCTTCCTCAAAGATCACATCTCTACTTACAATTACCTTCTTTGTAATTGGATTAAACAATCTGTACCCCTTTGATTCTTCGCTAACACCCAAAAAAATAAACATTTGATACTGATTATCAAGTTTAGTTCGTTGTATCTCTCGGCACATGTGCATGTGCTATACATTTGAAGACTCGAAAGTGCTCCACATTGGGCTTGCTTCCACTCCGAAAGCCTCGCTGTGTGCTATCCTTAACCATTAAGGTTGGACATCTATTTAGCACTTAATTGCTCCATCTTACCGCCTCTCGCCCATAGTGTCTTTGGAACCTCTTTCTCACCTAGCATTGTACTGCACCATATTCATTATTATTCTGTTCTTTCGTCTCGCCATGCTGTTTTTGCCGAGGAGTATAGGCAGCTTGTCACTGCTTTTTTTTATCCCATTTTCTTCACGTAGTTGTTGAATTCTCGTCGAGGTGAACTCTCCTCCCCTATCGATTCTTAAACACCCTGATGGATAGCCCCTCGCTCATTCTCCATTTTCTTCTTGAAACACTTAAAGTGAGTCAATGCCTCGATTTTTTCAAAGAGGAAATATATCCATGAGTTTCTGCTATGATCATCTATGAAACATAAAATGTATTTCTTGTTTCCATATGACATCGGAGTGATTGGACCACTGATGTACAAGCATGAATGAGGCCTAACACTTGACTTGTTCTCCGTAAACTCTTTTTTGGTATAGGTTCACGGTGATGCTTACCAAGAATGCACTCGTATCACGCTTCATCTCATATACAGCAATTGTAGGGAGTCCCCATACCATTCCTTTATTCTGTAAGGTCCTTAAACCTCTATAGTTTAAGTGTTCATACCTGCGATGCCAGAGCTGAGACAGAGGCTGCACATTTTGTGAGCTAAAGTTTGAGTTGGAGCTTGTATGAAGACATTCATCGTGTTGAGTTGTTACACATGATTGTGCAAGAAGAATAAATATTCTGTTGGGACTCATGTTAACCTGCATAATACATCCTTTGTGAGGATGATAAATCTTGCATATCCCTCCCTGAATCAGGATTGCCAATCCTTTTTCCTGGAACTGCCCTATACTCAAGAGATTATTCTTGAGTTCTGGAACATAGTATACCTCAATCACTGTGAATTTAATTCCTTTCACCTGTAGTTTCACACTCCCCTTGCCTAACACATTCATTCTAGTAGCCTCACCATCTGTTGAAAACTCTCATCAATTTTACTGAACATGGTTCTATCCCCATACATATGATTCGAGCATCCGAATTAAGAAACCATGCATCTCTCCTTTCAGCTTTGTTCTCCTCCACAAAAGCCATCAGTAGCATCTCATCCTCCTCGTCAAGATCGGCATAATTGATTTCTTCTTTAGTCCAGGATGGGCATTCATACTGGAAATGACCCAGTCTATGACATCTGTAACATTCGACTATGACTTTATTGAAGCCATTTTTGTCATAGTTCCAGTTGTTTCTTCCCCTTCCTCTTCCCCTATAGACAGTTCTACCTCGTCCTCTACCTCTTCCTTCTTCCACTGTAACCTTCAAAACTTGTTCTTCACCACTGTTTTTTCGAAACTTCTGCTCGTGCACAATTAATGTGCTTTGAAGTTCATCCACAGTTAACTTTTCAGTATCCTTTGATTCCTCTATACAGCAAACAATGTAGTTAAATCTTTCTGTGAGAGTTCGTAGTATTTTCTCTACAATCTTCACATCCTCCATCTCTTCTCCATAGACTCTCATCTTGTTTGCAACTGTCATAACTCTAGAGAAATAACTTGTTACTCCTTCTCCCAATTTCATCTCCAAGGTTTCAAACTCCCGTCGCAGTGCTTGAAGATGAGATTTCTTGACTCTGGCATTTCCTTCAAATTTTTTCTTCATAGCATCCCAAATATCTTTTGTAGTATCCTTCTTCAAAATTGTATCAAGGATTATGCGATCAATGGCATGGAAAAAATAATTCTTCACCTTAAGATCCTTCAACTTCGGCTCATCGACTTCTTCTTCGTCGTGCATCGATCCCGCACTAATCCAGCCACTGTTCTACACGTCCCATATTCAACCGAGTCCCCAGAATTCCTTTGAACGCTAAGAAGTTTTCCCATAAGCATGCTCCAGTGATCATAGTGGCCATCAAACCCTAGGAATTCCCGGCTGCATCGAAATTTCCTTTGTTGGTCATCTCTCTTTGTTTCAGATGATTTCTTAAAGCTACGACTCGATACCAAATGTAGAGAATTTAGAGAAGCATGCAATGAATTTCACTCAGTATATTATTGAAGAGCTTTGGCTTTATATAGCCTACATGCACTTGGCTAACACGAGATCATTGTGTTAGCTTTACAATTACCGATGCATTCAATTAGCACAACAACTAATAACTAAATCGCTTATTAGTTACAACCGAAAGATGCTCAGTATCATCATGCTTGCAGAACAAGTGTGTACATGCACTGATTACTCGTGCACTTGTGTGCATGCTTAGCAAGCATTCAGAGACACTACATATGCAGATACTATATGTCCTTTACAGTAGCAAGCCAGAGCGGTCCTCTTCATGAGCGATTATGTAGGTCTGTTTTTCCATCTCCGTCTCTCTGTTTTGGCTAATAATTAGTGACTGAAATATATTTTTTTTTGTTTTTTTTCATATCGCATAATTGTGCCTGCCTGAAAATGAGATTATTGATTAAAGGACTATGTGGAAGTGATGTAAAAAATAATTAATTTGAATATGTACTTTATAGCTTTTCTTTCCAAACTGCTATAAATAGTAGATGAACTAGGGAACAACTATTTTAGCTATTTAAATAGTTGTTTTGTTGGAAATAGGAAAATTAAACAAAAATGTTAAAAGGACAAATTTTTTTCCTTTGTCTCTTCTGATAGCTATGACGTTGGAGTTGCTCTCAAAACAATGGAACGCATATATAAAAATATTTTTTAAAACAAATATTGAAAAATAATTTAAATAATATAAAATTAAAAATGTATGGTGGTGTTGAATGAGGAAGAAGAGAAGGCTCGTTGAGACCGCAAGGCCAAAGAAGATGAGTACATGGATCACTTCAATATGATTGCTTTTGTATAAGTATTCTTAACGCAGTTTGGTTGTCTCATTACAAATTTTCTCGATTAAAACTACCTAAAACTTTAAAGTTTATGTGAATGGAATCGATTTGGAGAACGTTCCAATGGTCAAAACACTATGGGTTATTTATAATTTCTCAACCGTATTATTAGAGAGTCCATATACTCGATTTTTATCGAATCTATGGACAATCCCACCTCCAACCACATATCCATATCAAAATCTGGATGGGTCGAAAGATTGTCCATATATTTCTCCTTCAACCAGCTATTTTATATTTCCTTTTGAAATGAAAAAAAATCAGAATAATTTTAATGAAATAATAACTCACTAAAATAATTGGTGAAAACCAGTATATCATGAATTGTTGAGCGCGGCTATCTATCAATTAGTTTTTTATGCTTTTGAAGATAATTTTTCCATGCCTCGTACATTCTCTTGCGCTACCACTTTTCACTGTTCATTTGCAAAAAAACTATTTGACTTCCAAAAGTTAAATTGTTTTGTTTTTTTCTCGATTAAGTTTATCTTAATAGCTTCATATATATATATCATGAATAACAAAAATACCATTTATGAACCTTAGTGAAACATAATAATTAACATCGAATCCTCACAAAAAATAAAGAGGTGGTTCAGTACATTATACAAAAAACAAAAAGAGCTCAGTGATTCACCGCAGACCTAGACATAAATCACTGTGAATTTTAATAGTGTAATTACTATTTTACCCCTCAATGCGCCTCAACCTTAGCCTTGAAACCAGGGGTATTAAAGACTTTTCCAAGGGACCGATTGATATATCCAGAATGTTTGAGAGTATTTTAGTTTTTGTTGTGTATTTTTACGTAGTGCAACTACTATTTGACACCTGCCAATAGACGTAAAAACAACCGCCTATCCAAGGGTATTTTCAATTTTTAAAATTTTTGTACACATTAAAATAACCATATTACACTCATATAACACAAAAAACAAGAATTGTCGTCGGGGGTATAAATACCTGACATTTCATTTTTTTGAAAATGTATAAATACGGTTATATCCTAAAAAAGATAAATTAAAGAGTTGACTATAGGGGTGTTTAGGTAATTGTTTTTTTTAATTATTTTTCTGTGGCGTGTCGTCCGAATGCATTTTCAATTTTCTCCATCACGCTCTCTTCTGTCGGCGTGCATGACATCCTCCTATGGTGAAAAATGTCCACCTGGTGTCTTAGAAGATGTGTCGTCATGTCTCTGCCGCATGGAAGTGTGCGTGACATCCCAAGATGGTTGGATAAACAATGGTGGTCGGTTGAACTTTTTTGTACCCTTTTCTCTCTCCTGAAGGTCAAGTTACACGTCAGTCCCCTATGTTTATGGTGCCTTAATTTCATCCCCTCTCTTTTGATTGTTTTGTATGGTCTTGATTTCTTTAATCGAAGTTTCAATTTGTTTCAATTTCGTCCTTCAATTGAAATTAATTATATATTTTGTTTGTATTTCAGTCCTTATTCTTTTAATTTTGAGTTGTTTTGTAAATCCCTTAATTGTTTTGGTATAACAATTAGGATTATTTTCAATTTTGTCCTTCAATTGACATTAATTATATATTACATTTTCATTTTGGTCCTTATTCTTTTAATTTGGGGTTTGGTTTTAAATCCCTTAATATTTTCATTGTAGAAGTTTAGTTTTTTTTCAATTTGACCCTTATACTTTTATTTATTTTATTTGAATTTAATTCCTTTATTATATTATATATATATATATATATATATATATATGCATTAATCCCTATTTTTGTCCATATGTTTATATGTATATGCTCTTAGTTTTTAGTTTTTTAGTTTTTTATTATTTTCTCTTTAGTTGGGGGTGGTATTTTTTTATTTAGTCCTTAAATTTTAATTTGTGTAGGTGATCATTTAAAAAATTAATATTTCCTCCTATTTTTTTTATTCTCCGAAACTTTTTTAAGGCTAATTATATTTATTTTTGTTTTGTCATTTATTTGATTTTTTTTTGTTTACCCTTTTGTTTTAATTTATTTTTTTTATTCTTCAAGGTAATTCTGTTTTTTTCAGCATTTATGCAATAATAATAATTTTAGTTTTTTTTTCAAATGTTATTTTTAAAGCTAATAATATTTTTTTTTCTTGTCATTTATTTTATTTTTTTTGCTCTTTTGTTATAACTTTTAGTTTTTTTCATTCTTAGAGGTATTTTTTATTATATATGCAATAATAATAATAATAATAATAATAATAATAATAATAATAATTTTAGATGTTCTTTTCTTGCTTGGTCTTTTGTTAAAGTTTTTGAGTTTTTTTATTCCTCGGGGTAAGTAAATAATTTTTATTATTTTAACAACACTAATAATAATAATTTAAGGTGTTATTATCATGATGATAATAGTGACATTATAAATCATAATGATAATAGCGATTATAATTTATTGTAATAGTTATATTGCTTATGATGTAACTAATTATGACTTTGATGATAGTAAAAACAATAACTTATGAAGCAATATAAAATTATCAATAATGACAAAAACAATTGTAATCATGACAATAATAGTAATTATAATTTAAATAATATTAATAAAAATAATAGTGTTGATTATCATAATGATTATTGTCATAATAATGAGAACGATTATAACAATACTACCAGTAATAATCAGAATATTTATAATTTACAATAATAATTATAATAGCAACTATAATAATTGTGACAATTTAAGAATCATGATAGTAAAAATGTGAAAATAATCAAAATAATTCATTAGTCAATGTTGTTTTTGTCAAAAATGACTTTCGTGGCTTTTTTATGTATGATATTTCAGATTTAATATTACATAAACAAAAAATATACGAGGCCACACATAGACAAAACGGGTGGGAAAATTGGGTCATATTATTTACAATAAAAAAAATATATGAGCCACTTGCCTAATGATTTGCCGTAAACACCAACACATTTGTTAACATGTAAAAAAAAAATTAATGGTCCTAAATTTTTTATTGTGATGCCATGCATCTGAACAAAATAATCAACCTACAAATTTTTTGATTATGTAGTTTTCTTATATATTCATTATATTATAAATAAGACGTTTAAAATAATGATAACAATTATTTTTAAGGTTTTTCTTATTTAAACTATGTGAGACTAATTATATATTTTGATATTTGTTTAATATTAACGCCTTAGAATATATATAAAAAAAAGGAACGATTTTTTTGGAAAAAAATCACAAATTAATTTAATTTTAATATTCTGAATACTTTTAATATAATAATATGAAGAATAAATTTTAAAAAATAAAACCATATAATTTAATTATCATAAAATATAATAATAATTGAGCAGTTTATCTGCTTCCCACCAGTTCTAAAAATTATTTGCTAGTATTCACCAGTGCTAAGGATTATTTATAACTTCCTGTTCTCTAAATCAATACTATTGAATTCTTCATACGCAGAGGAGCATCCGGAAGTTGCGGCAAAAAATTGTCAATTATTATATGGACAAAGTACAACAAAATTAGCAAGGAAAATTAAGAAAAAAATATTCCTAATTAATTCCATCAATTCCATGGAGAAAATATCAAAAAATATAAAATATCTTAAATTCCAAAAATCAATAAAACAAATAAAAAATATCCCTTCATTTATTTTGTCGAACATATTTTCAATCCCCGATTTACAAAAATACACTCTAAGCAATTCGAATTATAGACATAATATTTATTTCACCTCCATATTTTTATTATTCACATATCTAAATCAACTAAACCAACATCATTGTCAAAAGTTTTCAATAAATTATTTACGAGATAAAATTTGATAGATTTTTTCAAAAGAAAATAGTTGCTAAAAATAATATTTTTTTGTAAAAAAAAAAAAAAACAATTAGAGATAAAATAAAATAAATAATAAGATTAAAAAAGCAAGGACTCAGCTAGATCATGTACAAAAGAGCCAGGAATAATTTTGAGGGATAATTAGGGGTGTAATTAAAAAAATAAAGAGATTAAATTGGCTTAAATCTAAAGAATTAAAGCATAATTAACCAATTAGTGGCTTAATCCAAAAAAATAAAAAACAATACATAAATTACAAACCAACTACTACAGTGTGGAATGTAACAAAATATAACAACTTAATAGAAATTGAAATAAATACAAAAATTTAAAAATCCATTTTAAGAAGAAAAAAATTAAAAGTCAGTTGATCAAACTGGAAAAGGCACCAAAATGAAGTGACCCATTTTCAATACAATAATGGGTGAATTTAAGAAGAAAAGTTGAGAAATAGTTAAAATTGGATGAAAAATAAGAATTTGAAAAGCAAAGACCAAATTAAGGAAGACATCAAATTCAAAGGACCTATTTTAGAAAAAAATATATAACAAAGCCAATAATGTTGTTTCACTTTATATGAAACATGTTTCAAGTCACATATGTAAATTTGTAATTGCTTCAATTTTTTTTATTTTTTTTTATCATTTTTTGGCCAGACCTATAAGTATATTTTCCTCTCTCAAATGCTAACAAACACAACCCTCATCTCACTTGTATATGTTCTCCATTATTAGCCCAAAATTCATTGCTTTGTCACTATGAAATAAATGACAAAGTAATGCAAAGAGGCCAGCTTGGATAAAATGTACAACAATGGTGAAAGGTCAAGATTGACCTAAAAAAGGTATATGATTTCTAGAACCTTTATTCGTGTCAATAAACAAACAACAAGAGAAAAAAAAAAAGTCAATCTGGAGAGGGAAATTACTAAAATAGATAGAGATAGAGAAAAAAAAAGGAGAGTTTGAGTTAATAAAAGTGAGCTAGAGGGTGATGCGAAAGAAAGGAAAAGTAGAAGTAATATCCTTACATCCCTAAGTGATTCATGAATCTTTGTCAGTTATATGGAGCATTCAAAATCAAGCTTTTTGAACCTCTTACAATTAGATAATTCAGGACTAGCCATAAGATTACAATAACGTTGAAGATTCATAACCATGAAGTACTCAGCCACCTAAAAAAATATTTCAATAACGAAAATGGGTTAAGAAAGAAAAACCAAAAACTTTTTTTATAACAACAAATCCTAAGAACTTCAATGACTTGTAATAATAGTAAAATTGAGAATTTCATGGATCATATTTTCATAAAATATCACTTAGACAAGACTAAAACAAGATCATTGTCGTGACGTGTACAACACTAAGATGGTCGATCTGCTACCTAAGATGTTGCGAAATAGTTTTGGTTATAATACTAAAATTATTATTATATAATTTAAGAGTTACCACTAAGTGTTTTCATCACTAGAAAACCTAATGATATAAGAGAGTCTAGGTACAGAGACTAGTTGTGCTAGGCAAAGGCGCATCACCTCTACCCTAATCATATGGGTTGGACATTCATGTTGATTTGGGCCTACTAGCAGCTTAAAAGACCAACCCTCCCTTTTTTAAGGTGGGTTGGGTTGAAACATGTCCAACCTATCTCACTAATTGTCCGCATAAACTAGCAGTTGCAGGACATGAATCAATTCACGTTCTTCGTGAAAAATGCAAGAAAGAAGACTTGAGGTAACAGACGAGCTTGTTTGGCATAAGGTTGTAGCTAGCATCTCTAGTCTAGCTAGACCAAGTTAGAGGTGTGTGTGACTCACGATGTTAGAAGGGAGGAAAAATGATAGTGGTTGGCATAAGAGGAAAAGACAACTCATGGTGGAAAATGAGAAGTTTATGGTGGTTGTATCTATCGCCGACGAGGAAAGAAGGCTGTAAATGTGTCGAGTTATTGTCAATCACAACATAGGAGATGCTTTTGTGGTTGAGAAAGCGCTGAAGGAGAAAAAAAAAAGAAAATGGCTTAAACAAATTGGGGGAAGACTAATTTTTGGCTAAGTTTGGGATACCGTTTCTTGATGCTCATGGCATGGAATCTACAACTATATATAGATGGTGGAAGAAGAATATTTTGTTGTTATCGGTACCAGATTGTGACCCTTTGATTTGAATAAAAGGATCTTAATCATTTGTTTAAAGTTATCATGAATTGTCAAATTTTGCAGCTCAAGACTACTTGATTTGACCACTTTAGGGAGGTGTTATGACAGTTGTGGTGTCAATCAACCGAAATGAGTCATGTCAAGATGTAGTGAAATATTAGGTCATCATGGTGGTGTATGTTTGGTCAAATTTTATGAAAAGATGAAATATTAAATGCACCTCAAAAGTATCCTCTTAAATAGTTGTTTTGGGAAAAAGAAGAAAAAGACAATGAACAATCCTTTAGTGGGTCTATTTTTTTCCTTCTTCTTCAAAACGACTTTGTTTTGGCCCTTAATTTAAGGGTTTTAGTTTAATTTCAATTTAGTCTTTCGTCTTCCAATTTTCTCTAATTACACCCCTGATTAATTTCAAACTTTCAATTGTATACATTTTTGCCCTTATTTCAATCAATTGATTTTATAAAACATATATTTATATTGACCTTATATCTTCATTGTTTCTTTAGTCGTAGGCATAATAAGGGTATGATTGAGCTCTCAACTTCGTCTAAAATTTTGATTTCTCCACCACATCAATACTTTTTGTTTGTTTATTTATGTAATTTTGAGTGAATTTAAGGAATAACCTAGATATGAGTTACGACATCCATTTGCATTTTAAAACATAAGAAAAATGATTTTTTTTTTTTTATATTGAAATATATGGAAAATTTTTAGGATTTGATCATATACAAAAAATCAGAATTTTGTTTTTTTCAAATAGTTTTTTTTTTTTTTTGGATTTGTTTGTTTTTGTTTTGGAAAATGCAAAGAAAATCAAGTATTTTATATTAGGTTTTTATCTAATAGTGCAAGTTTACGATCCTATATTGAATGTAATTGATAAAAAAACATGCGAGAAAATAAAAAATAATTTAAAATGACCCTTACAATTTTTGGAATTTTGTTTCTTAAAGTTTCAAAGAAATTTTTTTATTTTTCAGGTCTGTATCTTATAGTGTTAGTCTACAACTCAATATTATGCAAGATTGTTGCAAAAAACATGTGAGGATATTAAAAATATTTTGAAATGGTTATTTGAATTTTTTTTGGAATTCATTTTTCTTATTTTTTTTTTATAAATTATTATTATTATTAATTGTTACATTATTTTTATTATATGGGCCAAACTTAGCTGGATCGGGTTGGGCTGTCTAGCCACCAAACAGACTTGTCCTCTCTTTTGTTTTCCTTAAAGGTGAAGGTAGGCTAGACCGGGCCCAACCATGTGGGCTAAGAAAAAATAGGTCCTCGCCAACTCACTAATTGTTGGAAAAAGCTAACACAGGAAAGTAGACCAGACACGACAGACTAGCTGGCCTGGTATAAGGTTGTAACTTTCATCGTTGGACTGACATGGGGAGGGTGAAGGTGCTGACGACTCATGGTGGAGTAAAGGTGAAAGTTGATAGTTGTTTGCATAAAAGGAAAAGACAGCTTGCATGAAAAGGGAGAAGTTTACGATGGTCATCCTTAACGCCAATAAGGAGATGGGGTTATAAAAGTGATGGACTTTTGTTACTCACAACATGGGGGAGGTTTTTGCGGTTGAGGTAGTGGTTGAGGAGGAGAAAAAAATGATAATGATTGAAAGAAATTGGGGGGAAACTAATTTTTTGCCAAGTTTAGGCTTTTGTTTCTTAGTGCTCATAACATGATATCCACCTCTATTTATAGGTGGTGGAAGAGGGAAATTATTTTAATGGTGCTAAGCTTTTGGCTCAAATTTAATATCATGAATTGTCAAATGTGACAGTTAAAAGTTGTCTGAGTTGGTTATTTTTGGGGATAGTGTCGTTGAAGTTGTGGTGTCAATCAACCAAAATAAATATTGTTGGGGTGTAATACAATATCAAGCCATCATGGTGGTATACGAATAAAACATTAGATGCATATGAAAAGTAGCCCACCAAGAAGTTTTTTAGGTAAAAAAAGAAGAAGATAATGAACAGTAACAAGACAACGTGTTGTCTAGTTTCTTTAGACCTAGGATATGTCGTTTGGTCCTTTGTTTTTTCTTCTTCTATAAAACAGTGTTGTTTGACTCTTAATTTAGGGATTTTTGCCAAAGTTGAGTTTAGTCTTTCATCTTTTTTATTCCTTTTAATAAATTCAATTGATTGTTGTAATTAGAATGAAGTTTATCAGCATAGAACAACCTAATATCCTAATACTAGAGCAAGAGATAGAAAATTATAACTTGGAGATCTAGTGTTAAGAAAGTTGGAGAATACAACCAATAGAAAGATAAATTCACTTCAAAATGGAATAACCCTTTTAAAGTCATTAAAGTAATGAAGGCAAACACCTACACTCTATAAGATTTAGAAGAATTGAGTCTTCCTCACACTTGGCACTTTGATAATTTGAAATTGTATCATTGCTAATAAAGTTTAAGTTATTAATATTGATTGATTTCTCATATAGTCTTTTCATCTCTCTATAGCGATAGTACCGTAACTTCTATGGATAGGATAAACTTGGTCTTCCTACTATGATTACGTAATTTATCTTAGAAAAGATTAACACAGTCTCCCACTGTGATTGCAATTCTTTAAGGATAAGTTGACATGATATCTCTCCAAAGCAACAACCCGTAACCTTTAAGGATGAGATAAACTTGGTCTTTCTAGTTCGATCACACAACTTACCTTAAAAATGATGTATATGGTTTGGTCTCCCTATTGTGATAACTCATTTCTCCAAGGATGGGATAACTTACGACATCAATGATGCTCTACCTTTTTAGGGATAAGAATCTTAAAACTCCATAATACATCAAACTTGAAACCTCTCAACAAAACCAATAGTCATCTAGATTTAATATACAGATTTTAATTATAGATCAAATATACATGAAACCTATATTTAAAACCAATGCATGTCATTACCACCATCAGAGCCAAAAACCAATTGGTAAAAGATAAACAAAAAGGTTTATTGTAAGCTAGATATTGACAAAACCAATAAACTTGTCAAATCCTAACAAGGCCGCCCATCTATTTGGGTGTAGTTAGCCTTTACTCAATCTCTTATACCTAAAAAGATCTCTCACAAATCCCTAAAAAGAGGACTACCCAAATTAAAACATGTAGAGGGAAACTATAATCTCATAATGTCCCTAGGTAAAGTACAAATTCTCTTTATTGATCCTTCCATCCCTAAAAGGAAATTGAGTTACATACTCTTTTGATTGTTAATTTAAGGAAAATGCCACCTCTTCAATACCCAAGGTATCAAGAGCATCATCCTTAAGGGTTGGGGTAAGCTTTTCAATTCTCTAAGGCTTTATATAAATATTAGAGGAAGAGTTTCTATGGTAGTAGGAGTTATTTTCCTTTTGTTAATAGTGGGTGTTGAAGTTCCACCTCCTAAAAATGAGGGCCTAATCTAGTGGACCCCTATCTACTATCATTTTCACCAGTTATTGTTTGGAACTTGAATTTTGGTCGAAGAAAGCAACATTTGTACTATTATGATCATCTCTGACTCTATTTTCATTTGATTATATTAGTAAAGGTAAAATATCCAAGAATCTCAACTTTATTTTAGGAAAAAATAGAATTTGCTTAGAAAGTCTTCATGCTGGGCCCAAACATTTGTGGGTCTAATGAGATGTCAAACCCAACTCCATTAGTCTTGGTTATGTACTAAGCTCATATGTTTTGGGTCTAATAAGACATCAAACCCAACTCTATTGGTTTCAAATATACATTGAGCCCAAGAGCTTGTGAGTCTACAAACACTTTATACCCAACTTTATTAGGCTCCGCTACGTGCTGAGCCCAAATGCTTGTAGATCTAGCTAGATGCTAGACCTAACTCTATTCAACTAGATGACATACTTATTCTAAGTGTTTATGGGTTAGATGAGATGTCAAACTTAACTCTATCGGTCTTAGCTATGTGTTAAGCCTTTAATTCCTATTTAATGAGATGTGATTCCAAACTCCAATAGGCTTAACTATATCTTGAGCTTTAATGCTTGTAGCTTTGATGAGATTTTAGGCTGAACTCCGATGGACTTAGCTATGCACTGAGTCTAATTCTTATGGGTTTGATGAGATGACAAATTTGAGAGACCTATATTTCAAATTGTGGGCATGAATGTTTAAATGTATGTACATGCATTTTTTGACAGACTCACCCTTCAAGGGGTGACACGTGGTCGTAGCCCTTGCATGATAAACAAAAATCTTGATTTTTCCTTAAACTCTACAACAAAAATCTTTTAAGTGATGACCATTTTGTCACCCGTAAGTCCTGAATTCAAGATGTTTCAGGAAGGGTGTGCCTTAATGCAAAACAAAATATAGGGAGCAAACTCCCTAATGGTTCATTCTATTCCTAATGAAACTAATGGTGGTTTTCTACTTTGGTCTCTAAAAAGAGGTCTCTTGTTGTCCTAGTGATCACTCTCATGAAGACAATGTAGGGGCTCTGAACAGTATGGGTTTACACAAGCTTAAACCTTGACTAAAAGTCATAAGGTAAGCTGTTAGTCCCTCACTTAATTTAAAGTCGCAAACCAAAGTGAATTATCTCAAATAAACTAACAATGCATGGACATATGTACATACGAGCCAAATAAAAAATGCAAAAGCATAAATAAAAATAAAACACATGTAAAAATTGAAACACATCAAAACATATAAACCACATCAAAATAATCAAAGCTTAGTCTAATATTTTTCAAAAAAAATATTTTCCTCAGTGGAGTCACCATTCTGTCACATGTTGTCGCCCGATGTCTCAGAAGGATCTCGTCGATGCTGAGGAGTCACCAATTAGTTGTTCAGGACCGCTAGAAAAACCCGATTGTAACTTTTCTGATAAGAGATTCAAAGGTAGGGACTAGTTGTGTAAAAAAAAGGTATTAGCACCCCTAGTACGCCTTACCCGAGGTAAGTTGCATTGCGTATTTTTATGTAATTAATGTTTTGATGGGTAGTATTTATTCATATGACTAAATATAGCTTTTAAAATTTTATTATAGGCTCGTGTAACCAAATAAAATATCAGGGGGGAAATCCATGAAGATGCCTTAAAAGGATCATTTATCCTAGAAAACGAATGAGTTTTTCGCAATTTATGCGTCGTAAAAATATTAGAATTAAAAATCAATCATCACTTAGAACAACTCTAAGATTTTTTCATTTCTTTCTAGATATTTAAATATTAGTCTACTTGTAGGTTCAACATTTATTATCTGAATTTACACCATTAATTCTCGTAAATTGAAACAAGTTGTAGTAGAAAAAGAATGGTCCTTCAACATAAAAAAGTGTTAAACACCAGCTGGATCTACCACTGGATTCTTTTGTTTTTTTTTATAATAGAATATACAATCAAATTTATATGGTATTAGAGTGTATCTAAATTTTTTAAACTATATTTTTGCCCTTTTTTTTCATATACTATAGTTTTTTTGAAATCAAAATTGCAAATGTTAAAAAATTGTTACTGTTTATTGCTACTATTCATCAACATCAAAATTGCTATAAGTTTTTTTCTACCTTCACAGTTCCAAATTAACATGCAAATTACAGTTTCAAATCACTGTTCATCATCCTCAACAATGGAAATCAATTCATCAACTGTACCTACCTCAACTCTGGCGACGTAAATCGTAGTCCATCAAGACAACTCCACACTTCCAACTAGAATCGTACTGGATGAAACAAATTACTCCCTTTGATCCCAACTCATGGAGATGAGAATCGATCAAGGCTGGGTACCTCACCGAAGCAACAAGAAAACCCGACCCGACTAACCAAGACTGGAAACATGGATAGCTGAAAAAACTAAGTCAAAAGTTGGTTAATTGACATGATGAGCTCATTGTTGATGCAACGATTCACCCATCTTCCCATAGCAAAGGATATATGGGAGGCAGTGTCAAGAACCCTATACGACGGGGTAGACAAAACAAGTATTTTTAAATTAAATAAAAAATCCTTCTCCACCAAACAGAACGGTCGACCACTACCAACCTATTACGACGAGCTCATTGCCATTTTTCAGGAGATCAACTATGGGACACTATCGCAAGCCGGAACAATCGATGATGTGAGTCCACATCTTCCTCAGTGGTCTTGACCCTGTTTTTGAACAGATCCATGGGGAGATCTTGAGAAAAGATCTAAAATTGGACCTCGAGAGTGCATATACGTATGTACACCGATAACACCAACAACAACGGACGTTAGGAGGAGGATTTGAGGTCTGGGCCGACGAGCTCATCATATCTCGGAAGGTCCAATGATGGTGGCAAATCGAACCCCTCAGCTGTGCCCTTTGGGTGTTTGGTAGTTCAAAAATCAGGGGAGTCAAATGGGTGTCTATACTGGAAAGGCTAATGGGTTGGTATGTACCCATTGTGGAGAATGGAGTCATTCGAAACAAAGATGTTATGAAATTATTGGCTACCCTGACCTATGGAATTTAAAAAAAAAACTCGAAAAAATATTGAAAAAAATATGGTAAATCATACGAAAGCAGAACAGGTGCAACCTATGGTGAATGTTGTTAATCCATGTACAATTGGTAAAACTTTTATACTCTCTATCACTACTAAGAATAATACTTAGATTATTAATATAAGTGCATCCAATTATATGACTAGGGATTCTGGTAATTTAAAAATTTCTAAACCCTCTTCTCAATCAGTTATTTTCATAACTAATGATAGTACCTCCCCTATTACTGGGGAAGGGTCTATAACCTTGACCGATTCTCTAACTCTAGATATTGTTCTTGTTGTTTCATCTCTTGAATACAACCTCCTTTTGACTAGTCAAATTACTTATACCCTTACGTGCACTGTAACTTTTTAGCCATATTTTTGTGTTTTTTAGAACATTCTAACCTAGAAGATTCTTGATTATGGTGTTAGACGAGGCAATCTTTATTATTTGGAGTTAATAGAAAGAGGGGGGTCAAAGTTGAGTCTAGTACATCAGACAAAAAGTAAAGGCCAAACTCACCAAAGGCTAGGACATCTCTCCTTTGGTTATCTTAAGAAGTTACAACCACATTTGTTTTCAGGTTTAAGTAATTTGGATTTTTATTGTGAAATTTGTGAATTGACCAAAAACCACCATATTCCCTATTTACCAAGTTTGAATAAAAGTTCAGAACCTTTTGCAGTCATTCATTTAGATGTTTGGGGCCCTGTAAAAATTCTATCATTTTCTAATGCTCTTTATTTTGTTACATTTATTGATGAATGTAGTTGAATGACCTGGATATCTGTTCTCCGAAATAAAAGTGATGTAGATACAACTTCTTAGGAATTTCATAAAATAGTGATGACCCAATACCAAAGGCAAATTCGTACACTTCAATCTGACAATGGTAAAGAGTTCGTGGATCAACTTTTAGGTGCGTTCTTGGGCTATCATGGAATTTGACATCAAACCTCATGCACCTATACTCCATAGCAAAATAGACTAGTAGAACGAAAGAATAGGCAAATTCTGGAAATTATTCGTGCCTCTTTTTTGTATGAATATGCTGAAGTTTTATTGGGATGAGGCACTGAAATCAACTGCCTATTTAATCAATTGAACACCATATAGTGTAATTGGATTTCAAACTCTTTTTTTTTTGAAGAATTTGTATATTAAAAGAGAGAATAAAAAACGAACAAGAGAGGGCCTAAAAAGCTTGGGAGAAAACCCGAAGCCTAAGATAGGCGGCCAGGCTTAATAAAGCCTAAGGAAAAACAAAAACACAAGCCCTATAGGAGGCAGAAAGAAAAGAAAACTAGAGTTTGTCCCATTTGAAAAGGGGCTACGATTGGGCTGGGGCCTGGAGCAGACTTCAGTAGAGAGGCTTGAGGCCAAGAATTAAACCGAAGGGCCAGATTGACCAAAGGAGGCCCCCCATAAAAATTGAATCTTTTTGGATTTCAAACTCCCCAACATAAAATGGAATCTTTTCTCTTTGTTCCTCATATACCAAATCTTGAACCATGAGTGTTTGGATGTACAATATATGTTCATATACCTAAAGTCCTGTAGAGTAAACTTGATCCGTGTGCAAAATGGCGTGTCTTTATAGGTTACTTAGAGTTTCAGAAGGGGTATTGGTGTTATGATCCCCAACATCAGAAGTTACATGTGACCTTGGATACTTCATTTCGAGAATTTGAACCCTACTATTCTGGGAGAGCGTCTAGACCTTCTCTTCAGGGGGAGAATAACAATAAAGATAACATAGAATTATTTGAGTTAGAGGAAAATGGAGGGTTTTTTGAAAGAAATTTTGAGAAAACAAGACCAGGTTTTGTGGCTCCCAATATCCCAAACCATGGTACTGACTTGAAATTTTGCATAGACCAGAGTTTTCTCAACAACAACCCCTCTTTGTCTTCATAGTTACCCATGTCTACACCATTAACCAAAGAATCAATTCAGAATGTTCTTCCTCAAGTAAATTTGAATCCTATTCTTTATAAAACTAATGAAATTCTTGTTCTTGCAGAAAATGTAGCCAATAAATATCCACAAAAGACAAATAAGGGAGTACCAAAGAAACAATATGAACCTTATCCCAAAAACAAGACTAAATACCTTATCAGTAATTATGTCTCCTCCTATAGATTATCATAATCATATAAACTCTCTATTAATCAATTATTCACTAAACATATTCCAAGTAATGTACATAATGCATTAGCAGACCCAAAATGGACTAAGGCAATGAATGAAGAAATGAAAGCATTTTAGAGGAATAACACCTAGGAACTATGTCCACTACCCAAAGATAAGAAGACAGTTAGGTGTAAATAAGTGTTCATAGTAAAGCTGAAAGCGGATGGAAGTATTGATAGGTACAAAGCAAGATTAGTTGCAAAGGGGTATACACAGAATTATGAAGTGGATTATCAAGAGACTTTTGCTCCAGTTGCAGAAATAAATACCATCCGCATTTTAATCTCTAGTAGTAAATCAAGATTGGGTCTTGCAATAATTTGATGTCAAGAATGCTTTCCTCAATGGAGATCTCGAGGAAGAAGTCTACATGGAGTTACCACCTCGAGCTAAACCCAAATCCTCATGCGGAGAACTGAAGTGTGCAAATTAAAAAAGGCATTATATGGTCTAAAGTAGTCAACTTGGGCTTGGTTAAGAAGATTCTCCTCCACGATGAAGTAATTTGGCTATAAACAAAGTAATTCAGATCACATTTTTTTATAAAACAAAGAGAAGGGAAAGTAACATCATTGATTGTATATGTGAATGATATGGTCTTGACAGGAGATGATCCAGAGGAGAGAAAAGCACTACAACGGTTTTTGGCATCAAAATTTGAAATGAAAGATCTCGGACAACTGAAGTACTCCTTAGGAATCGAGGTCTCAAGGTCAGAACCAGAATATTTCTGTCACAACATAAATATGTGTTAGATGTCTTAGGTAAAACTGAAATGTTGGCCTGTAAACCTGTCGAAACACCTATAAAGATGAATCACAAGCTTGGAGAATCTGAGGATCAAGTTCTAACTTATAAAAGACGTTATTAATGGTTAGTGGGGAAACTAATCTATCTATCACATACAAGATCGGACATAGTACATGTTGTAAGTGTGGTTAGTCAATTCATGCACTCACCAAGTGAAGAACATATGAATGCAGTATATCGGATTCTGAGGTATTTGAAGAGTGCACTAGGAAAAGGACTATTGTTCTAAAAAAATAAGATCCATGAAATTGAAGGGTATACAAATTTGAACTAGGTAGGAAATCAAACCTCATCACTTGGAGAAGCAAGAAGCAGAAGGTGGTTTCTAGATCAAGTGCAGAAGTAGAATACTAAGGCATGGTGGATGGTGTGTGTGAATTATAATGGATAAAACATGTATTACAGGATTTAGGGATTGAGTATGAGATCTATGAGTCTACACTGTGATAAAAAGGAAGCTATCAAAATTGCACACAATCCGGTACAATATGATCGTACCAAACATGTTGAACTTGACCGACGTTTCATTAAGAAAAATCTTGATAGAAAAATTATACAATTTTCATTTATTCAGTCCGAAGATAAGCTAGTTGATGTACTCATAAAGGCAGTTTCAGGAAAGGTGTTTCATGATGCAATTAGCAAGTTGGGCATGATAGATATCTATGCTCCAACTTGAGGGAGAGTGTTAAACACCAGCTAGATCTACAATTGGATTCTTTTGTGTTTTTTTTGTAACAGAAAAATATACAATCAAATTTACAAAAAGAAAGATTAATGATTATGATCCTGATAGCATAATAATTAGAAATATAAATGAAAAATGCATATATTATTGATATACTAAAAACTTGGGGTATTTTTATTACTTTCAATTCTTAAAATATTTAAGAACCCTTTTTTAGTGTTTTGAAAAATTTTGAATAGGAAAAGACATTAATGCCCTTGGTGGCTTAGAATTAGGTGTAAATGAATTAAAGGTATTGTAGTAATTATATAAACTTGTTAAAATAAATAGGAAGAAAAAAAAAGGAAGGCAGATCTGAAAAATTTAAGAGAGAAACAGGAAGAGAAAGAAAGAAGAAGAAGAAGAAGAGAAAAGAGGAAAGGAGGAAAGAAAGAGAAAAGAAAGGGGAGAAATACATTGTTAAGGTAATGTGTATGTTTTAATATGTATAAATATTGTTATTAGTTAAGATTTTTGCTTGCATTTATGATTAGGGTTTGAAGATTTTGTATGGGTTTGATTGATGAATTGATTGAGATGTTAAGGGTTGAATGTGTTGGGTAATGGTTTAATTGATTTGATTGTAGATGGTTTTGAAGTTAATTGATGTGTTTGGTGAAAGATAATGTTGAGAAATGGTGAAAGACCCTTGCTGGAATTCTGGGCTGGAGGTTGAAGAAGATAAAATACAGTTTGGTCCCCCTCTTTTGTGAAAATTACAATATAGTCCCTGAACTTTGGAAAAATTATAGTTTGGTCCCTGGAGTAAAATTTGAGATTCTGGACAGAATTGAGGATGAATTATGGACAAAATTTCAGTATAGTTATGTATTCATGAGGTGTTCAATTTAGTCATTCAATTTGATAAAATTACAATTTGACCCTAAAATATTTGAAAATTTTCAGAATGGTCCCTAGATGAAAAAAAATTCATACTGGATTGGCTGATAATTGAGGCTTATTTGATGAGTTATTATCAATTTTACAAATTGTGTATTTTGAATTAGATTTCAGAAGAAACCATTGTTTTTAGGTTTTGAGAAAAATAGTTAGTTTGATTTTAAAACACAAAGGATTATGAGTTAAACTCTTAGATACGTTTATGAAAGAGATTTAATTCTTTTGAGTCATTTTTGAGTATGTCTTCTTTTATATAGTCAGATTATCTTGATATTCTACCCGCAGTACGTAAGTAGGATTCCATCAGTATTCTGCTTTTGAATTCCGATCACTTTTGAGTCAGGTGAGTGAATAATATTGAATATGCATGATATATATTATAAATATTAGAATTGTTAGTATGAATTGAATTATGTTTCTTGAAAATATACATGTTGTTTAATATTATTGTTACGATAAAGCATGATCAATTGTTGAATATACATTCTTGATATGAGCCAATATATGATTGTGAATTGATAGCTCCTCATTTGATTGATGCCATGCGTTGAGATATGAATATATCTGTTTGATTATGATATATACCTATGGTATGCTAGTCATAATACCTATGCTAATAGGGTAGTGTTAGCTTTTGTGCACATCGTATCTGAAACCCTAGTTGGTCGAGGGAGTCACCAACTTGTGTGAACTGATCATCCCACAGTACGGAGCCTCATGCTCATTGCATTCTGATTTTCTGATGAGTTTTACCTTATGCATTCTTGTTATGACCATTTGAGAAACCTTCTTCTAAGAACTTAAAGTCGTATTCGATAATATATTTCTCATTGTTTTATTATCTCGTATGTGTATATTGAATGTTATCTATTCACTGAGTTATTGAACTCACTACCTCATTATTTATTATTTTCAGACTCGTAGCTTGTTAGCAAATCATTTTTGTTGCACTCTCAGGACCTGTTTATTTTGGTTGTAATCGACACTTTATTCTTGTGTCTAGTTACTGCTCCACAATTATAACAAGATGTATTCAACTTTTGTATTAAGACAATCGAATTATATTATAAAGTTAATTTTGTTATTTGTGTTACGTTGAACTCTGAAGTCGAATGATAAGTTTGCATGTAAGTTTGGGTTCTCATAGGTGTAGAATCTTGGAGGGAGACCATACCTATTGGCCGGTCATGAATCCGGAAATCAGGTCGTGACACCTTCACCGTATGTATTGAATTTCACCAGGCATTCTACGCCGAGTTTGTGAGGAATACTTCTGAAAAAATATGCAGAAATAACAAAGTGTTTTTCCTATGCCACTGAACCACAATAACCCGAGGCCTGGAGAGACTATTCCCTGTTTTTTTCGAATGACACTGAGATACTCCTCAATCCAGCCACAAATAAGATAGCGATTTGGTGTATTTAGGATAACATCAACATAGTCAGCAAGCAGAGAAGTTGTCTCCCCAGAACACAAGTCCTGTCTAGCATCCCTCAGGGCCGGATGTAAAGAAACTCACTCATGAATTAAAATCTCAAATCCCATTCAAGATAAGACCTTCCGAGTTCCTCATTTTTCGCCATTGTTGCAAGCATTGGATCAACTAAATGCATAAACTGACGTAGTAAGGGACTGACTAGTTAAAAACAAACAGTGGAAAAGATAGGTAGAAAGGGAACTTTTTATATCTCAATCAAGAAGAAATCCTTATGGACTTAGATTTCAATGCTTGAAAACATGTATTTATATTAGTTTAATATATTAATTTATACTTAGTCTATGATAATTCAAAATACTTGTAAATATAAATATATCTTTCAATAGTTACATGCATTTAATTACGAAAGTTTAAAAGCTCTTGAAATTTGAATTGTGTTGCTAGATCGTCATGACCAGCTAATAGCACCTCATTGCAATCTCTTCAATCTTTCTTTCTTTAAGAATTGTTTTTGTTTCATTATAAGCTATTTAGTCAAACATATCATTTTATTTTGGATCACTTGTCTTCTTCACTTGTAGGAAGAGTTATCTCTTATTTTTTTCATTTGTGGTATCTCTTGGACAAAATATACTCGTGCAAGAAAAAGTAGCTCGCACTAAGCCTCTCTTGGTTTTTCTCTCTCTTGATGCAAGGTTCAAATATCATCTTGCATTACTATTTTTTTTTTTTTTTTTATTTGGATGTCATTCTTCCATCCACTCTCTCTTGAGATTTCTCACTTTCTTCTACACAAGCTTTAATTTCCCAAACTTCCTCAAAATGCCCACCTAGATTTTACTCTCAAGTGAGAAGAAGTCTCTATAGTCTTGGACTTAAATTTAGAATTATAACATAAATATTTATACTAGTTTAGATAATTCAAAAAGACTTGTAAGATAAATCTTTAATAATTACATGCATATATCTAAAAGATACCTAGGAAAACTAAAACACAGTAATGAAGAATTCAAAACTAATTCAAGCATAACTTACTTTACATTTGATGTTTGATGAACTTCTTGATCATTTATTCCCTTCATTATCTTGCACTTTGTCTTTCAACTTCAAACTTGGTTATCTTCTTCATATGAATTGAAAAAATCGGCCAGCTTTTTTGATACAGATTGTTCACTTTCATCCAACATTTCTTCATTTCCATCATAATCATCGTCATCCTCAAAAATCAGGTGAACCCCACTTTTCTTCAGCTGAACCCCTTCAATCACCACTGGATCTCGCTTTCTTACCTGTATCTTACAGCCATCTTTCAACAATGAAACTAAAGGAGTGATATTTGAGTATCGACATATGTGAATTTGATCTTCATGAATCTTAGGTATTCCTAGCAAGTATAATGAGGTGCTGAAGATAGGTATATTTTGATCAAGTATAATGGCCTTAATGTCTGGTACAGATGGGAAATATCTCCATTTTTCCGGTATCTCGCGGTCCAGAGAGACAACAACACATACAATCACAGCTTTGATTGTACGATTTTTTTGCTCGGAAAAATGAACTACACTTTCTTGAGAAAACCAATCTGGTAATTTGCTCCCAGGCATACTTAAGTTGCGAATATTCCTCAAGCAAATCTGCATTAAAAAACGATGTCAGAGGCAAAACTTGTCAATCACTCTAAAACATGCTCTTAGAGGTACAAGATACAGAACCTTGGATAGTCTTCTCTTCACTGTCAAGGAGCATGCCTTGCAACTGCTCATGTATAACCGTTTTAGGAATTTCAAGCATTCGATGCCAGGAATGTCCACCACTTTCTCGCAATTTGTGATGTTCAGCAACGTCAACCTTTCCAAGCCTGAAACATCTGATATTGTTTCCAAACCAAAGCAGTTGGAAGCATCCAATTCCTCTAAGCTTGGGGGAAGCGGAGGGAGAGACACCAGCTCTTCACAGTGAGGCAGGTGAAGTTTCTGTAGAAGAGAAAGGCCACATAAACTGGATGGAAGGCTGCTGAAATTGTTATTGCCCAGATTCAAGTTCTTCAACGATGACAGTTTCTCAAAATCATCAGGAATTTTTCCAGATATTCTCCAAGCACGAGCATTTAGTTCTTCTAGCAAGGATAGTCTTGTGAAAGAATTTGGAAGGACAGCCGACTGGTCTTGTATTCTGGGAGATTCATGCGGATCTTTTTGCATTTCCAATATCATTAAGCTAGAGAGATTTCCAAAATTTTCGGGTAATACTGTAACAGCCGTCTTTATCATTAGCAAGTGACATAAAGACTTCAACTTTCCTACAGAAACTGGAAGCTTGTGGAGCTTTTTACACTCATTCAATATCAACATCTCAAGGTTTTCCAGCCTCCCAAAGGACTCAGGCAACTCAGTGATATTACAACCAAACAAGTTTATGGTAGTAAGATTAAGTATCATCCCAATTGCTTCAGGCAAAGCTCTAAGAGATGTGCACTTCCTCAAGTAAAGCTTCTGAATCATTTTCAAACCACCAATTTGCTCTGGAAGATCTGATATGGATGTCCCATCTAGCTCAAGCTCGCTAATAGAAGCAAGGCCTCCAATTGAATCAGGCAATTTGCTCAGAAAATGACACCCTCCGGCGAATAATGTCTTTAAATAAGGCAATGAGCCTATTGCAGTAGGTAATTCCTTGATTGCACTCCTATTAATTGAAAATTCCATCAAAGACTGGAGATTACTAATGGATTCAGGAATTGTAGTGAGTGACTGACACCCCATTAAGCTTAGTTTCTCAAGGTTTGACAAAGATCCGACAGAACCAGGCAGTTCTTCAACTGCAGAATGATTGAAAGAGAGTACCTTCAGAGAAATCAGGTTTCCCAAGCGTTCTGGCAGCCTTTTAATGAATTTGCAACCATTCAAACTAAGCTTCTCAAGTTTTGTAAGGCGGTAAAGCGATTGGGGAAGCATAGATATAGCAGTTTCATCAACAAGAAGTTCTTTCAAGGAATTCATGCTGCCTATGTCCTGTGGCAATTCTTTTAATTTTAAGCAGTTGGAGAGAATGAGATTCTGAAGAAGTCTGAGCCCAGAGACATCACATGGAAATTCAACAAGGTTAATGCAATTATTCAAGTTCAATTGAAGTAATGTCCTTACATTCCCCAATGATTTATGAATCTTTGTCAGTCGTATGCAGCCTTCAAAATCAAGCTTTTCCAAGCTCTTACAGCTAGATAAATCAGGACTAGCCACAAGATTATAGCAATGTCGAACATTCATAACCATCAAGTTCTCAGCCACCTAAAAACAAATAAAAACGGTTATTAATTAATTAAACAAAACGTTTCCTACAACAGAAAATCCCAAGAACTTCAATGGCTTGTAATAATGTAGTAAAATTGAGAACATCAATAAAATCTCACTTGGGCAAAGACTGCAACAGGATCATCCTGGGTAGTTATTAATTAAACATTTTCGTTTAATCTATTTTACGAGCTAGATTAGCAGAGCATACCTTGGTGCTAGTCCAACCCCAAACTCGTTGAATTCCACTCTCCGATAGATCTAGCACTGCTAGTTCATGAGGAGCATAATCAGAAGGAAGATTTTCCAAAGGACAATTTTTCCATTGTAACCATTTCAGGCTGGGAGGAAAATTTTTGAATTTCCCTTTCACATTTGCATGATTGATTTGTAGGAGTCTCAAATTAACCATTGGTTTCATGGCTTGAGTGTCAAGTATCAGCTCTCCCTCTGCTCTTTGTAGAAAAAACATTTTCCACATTTTAATCAAGGAATCAAGTGCAGAACACGGATTAAGTGCTCTAACCCAAGAACTTTTTTGAGCTCTGACATCATTCTTCTTTTCAAAGTCAAGGATTAAACCTTGTACATGTCTTGTTCCCTGTTTACATCAACACAATTATGAAAGTGAAAATCAAATAAGTAAAAGCAATCTAGCAAACCATTAAGGTTGACAACATATGACCGTGGACAATAAAAAAAGTCATCTAAACACCTTCCTTGTATCCCTCACTGAGAATAAAGTTTGTGAAGAAATCACTTAGAGGGTTGCATTCAGCAACAAGGGAAGCTTCAATTCTATTAAATTTATATAGGTAGAAACACAAATGCACACACATTTTTCATAAGATTCTTCAGGGATGCCCATGAATGACTATATATATATGCAGTCAGTGTCTATATATATATATATATATATATATATATATATATATATATATAGACACTGACTGATATAGAACAACAAGCGTCACTACTACAAAAAGACAGAAGAGAACTACAGCATGATGGTACAGATATATCAATAAGCAGTATATTTCTTAATGTTACCGTATATTCCTATTACGCCTTTTTTTGTGAAACTATGCGTTGATGTTTAACACTTAACTCCAAGATGTGAACTTACATATCGGGCCTATAAAATGCAGAGTGCAGAACCACATAATGGCGTACAAGACTGTCAATAGCAGTAAAATTTCAAGAAGTTATGATTTGCACCTTCTTGTTCTTCAGCACTGTCATGATGTCACCACAATCCCATAGCCTACTACGCATACCAGGATCTCCAAGGTTTTCATTAATAACGATTTGTCTTCCCATGTCTCTAAGTTGATCATGCATCCATAATTCATTATCTGCACCAATCTTAACAAGACATTTTAATGTCAGAACTGTGATTGCTGTCTCAGCCCTAAAGCCACAACCCTTCAAAACGTCAATAGCTTCCTCCCTCTTCATCCTCATTTTAATAAACAAGCAAGCAATGTCAAGGAACACGTACTGTTCTTCATCATCCAATCCATCATAACTTATTCGCAAGACATCCTGAAGTTCACCAGGTCGAATTTGTTGCAGTTTTTTCAGGGCATCTTCCCATTTCTTTATCCCTCTCTCATTAAACAAAGTAGAACCAAACACTTCCAAAGCTAGTGGAAGTTGCCCGGTGATAGATATAATCTTATTGGTTATGTCTAGATACTCTGCTGTGGGCTCTTCTCTTCTTAGTGCATGATAACTAAAAAGTTTCACGGCTTCCAAGGAACCTAACTCTTTAACCTCGTAAAACTGGTTCACAAGATGGTCAACAAGAACACCTCTGTTTCTTGTGGTAACAATAACTCTACTTCCTTCACCAAACCAATCTCTCTTTCCTGCTAATAAATTCAGTTGGTTTACATCATCCACATCATCTAAAACAACCAGCACCCGCTTCTCATGAAGCAGCCCCTTGATTACGGCAATACCATCAACAATATCTTTTACAATTACATCAGACCTGTTTGGGAAAAGATCACCAAGAAGCTTGTTCTGCAGCTTTACTAAACCACCATCTTCTTTAGAGATTTCTTTAATGTTTGAGATGAAACTACGACTTTCAAAATGACCAACAAGTTTATTGAAAAGAGCTGTGGCAAGAGTTGTTTTACCAATCCCTCCCATTCCATAAAGTCCAAGAACATGTATGTGATTTGATTTATCATCTATGAACCTCTTCTTCAAGTTTTCTACGCGGGAATCCAGTCCAACCGTATAAGTAGCTATACCTACCGGGGTTGTTCTCAATTCTGCCAAAACCCTATTGACCAATTGCCGAATCAAATGATCGTGTCCGCTGTAATAAGCATACACGGTATTAAACCATTAGTAAAGGTGGCTATGTTTTAACCTCACATGGAATCTAAAGCTGACCTCTATACATTACTTAATTATAGTTTCTCGCAGCATTGGCTATGTGTTTTAAAGGATGAATGTTTATTTTTTATAATTGACAGCTGTCTTCCATCATACCCCAAACTTTTGAGCCTTTCTCTAAATTGATAAAAAGAAATTTTATGCGGGAAAGTGTAAAGCAGCTATTTAAATCCAAAAACTTCAAGATAGTTTGTCAGCTAGATTTATAAGGAAACTCATTTGCGAACTTGTGAATTATAAAAATAGAAAGAGTTTATATAAAATTCATGAAATAAAATGATTTCATATATAGTTAATAACCTTATCGTTACTAAATGAAATTCAATAATTATCAAGCTATAACATATATGCATGTAATATGAACAGCTAAGAAACAAAATTATATTATGTACAAAAATAGAAGTGATACATGAAGTATTTTATATTTATTTTTTATTTTTTGCATTTTGAACAATATATATTACAGGTTTTTATTTAAAGACTAAAATGCTGGATCATATTTGTCTTGCATTATATTAAAATATTGAGGTTAACTGTCAAGGGAGAAAGATTTGAATGTGAAATATTAAGTGTAAAACAAATTAAGAAGCGAAGTGTTAAAAATGTTGGATAAACATTGAAAATTTTGCTGTTGACATAAGGTCCCGATAAATATTAAATGAAAGTATAAATTGAGTAAAATTATAAATATAAATATTAAAAAAGGTTGGAAGCACACAAACCCCAAACATTTATTTACCTCTCCCCCTCACAAGACTAACATTTAAATCTAGTTTTTGGGTTAATATTTCACCTCAATGAAAAATTTCCCTTCTCTTAAACTTAAAAGGGATTAGTAATCAGTGTAAAATAAATTAAGAAAAGGATAGATTTAGTTTTAAGTGTACTTATCAATAATTAAAGTTTTAAAATATTATTTGATTTTCATTAAAGTTCATAGGATCGTTTAGCTTAAAGTGAAGAATTAAATACTTCAAATTATATCTCTTTAATCAAAGTCTGTGATTGCAATGAAAAGGACAAAACATACCTTGTAAGACAATACTGTATTTTTTAAAAATTAATTAGTTTTTAGTATCTTTAACAATAATAACAATAAAAAAAAACTAATTATATGCAGATCATTATACTAATAAGATATCAATACTTACAATGGTTTTCTTATATTTTAATGTCTTTATAATTGATATATATATATATATATATACACACACAAACAACAATTAAATTTTAAAAAATACACACAAACTAGCAATTAAAATTTTTAAAAAAAAAAATCATAGTAATTGGATAATAAATGAAGGATTTGAAATGAATCGCTTCACCTGGGGTCAAAAACGAAACCAGAAATACCAACAATCTTAGTCATCGCTTCTCTCCACTTCACCACCTTATCTCCAAACCTCTTCGAATGGTTCTCAAAATCTTGCTCGAAAGGACCTTTCTGTCTTCTAACATTAGATGGGTCAACTTGATAGAACACGGGAAGGATCAGCCTCCTCAACTCGCATAATTTTTCCATCTCCTCAAGACACCAATGAGAATTGGCATACCTTGGTGAAAGAATAATGATCGATAAGGCTGAGTCTTGAATTGCCTCCATTAAAGTTGGAGCAATCTCATCTCCCTGGGTCATTCCAGCGTTATCTAAGAAAACCCTAATGTCTTGTTCCTTTAAAGAATTGTAGAGATCTTTTGTGAAGCTTTCCCGGGTGTCTTCTCCCCGGAAACTTAAGAACACATCCCAATGGAGCCTGAGCGCTGCCTGACTCGATGAAACTGTCAGGCTGCCGGACATTGCTGCTTGGTTCTTCTTTTCTACTTTTGTTTGTTGTGTGGTAATATTGTGGGTTGCTTTCAGTTCTGTCCCTGTATGTAGGCTTTCTAGAGCAATGTAAAATTCCGTCTTTTAAGAGTTGTTTATTATTAAAATATATATTAATTTTGAATATATTTTTTTATAAAATAATACTTTATTATAAAAAAAACGTGTTTTATAGGCAAAGTATATAAATAATATTTTATTTATCTGACACTTTTACAAGAAATACGTATCTCGACTGAAATTTAGGAATTATTGTGTATATCACAAATCTTTTTATCATCATACCACATCTGACTTGAATATATTATTATCATATTGATAAATAGTTAATTATTTCATTATAGAGATTATCCTTAAATTATATTTGGTGGTAAAGATGTGGATTGGCTTAAAATTTATAATTTAATTTTAGAGGAGTTAGTTTGATAATTAAAAAAAATGTGTTTCATTTCTTGACTTGCCGAGTTTAAACATTCTTATTAAATTATCTTGAATTCATTCGACTGATATGGAAGATGTATTTTAAGATCTTCAAAAAAGAAATTCAATCTAATTGATATATATTATATAATAGCTATAAGTAGAGATGTAATGCGGGGGATGTAATGTGGGGCGTGTCGACGAAAGCCGTCGGAAAGTCAATTCCATTAATGTCAAATTCTTGAAGAATTTTTCAGGATGCAAATCCTAATACTGTAATCAGAAATATAAAAATATTTTTAAAAATAAATATTGAAAAATAATTTAAATGATATAAAATAAAAAATATATAATGGTGTTGAAGGAGGAAAAAAAGAAGGCTCGTTCGGACCGCGAGTTCAAGAAGATGAGTACATGGATCACTTCAATATGATTGCTTTTGTACAAGTATTATCGGGCATAGTTTGGTTGTTTCATTACAAATTTTTACAGTTAAAACAACCTAAAACCTTTAAAGTTTACGTGAATAGAATCTATTTCAAGAACGTTCCAACGGTCAAAACACTATAAGTTATTTATAAATTATCAACTGTATTATTAGAGAATTTATAGACTTAATTTTTTATCGAATCTATCAGACAATCCTGCTTTTAACCACATATCCATATCAAAATCTGGATGGGTCGAAAGATTGTCCATATATTTAAGCTTATAGATGAGATGGTTCCTTCACATGGTATCAGAGCCTTGTTGATCCAGCGGTCACGAGTTCGAATCTCACCCCTCCATTCTATTTAAAAAAAAAACTAAACATAAGGTGATGTGGGCCCGTGCAAGTTTCAAGCCCAAAGGGCTTTCACTTGAGGGGGGTGTTAGAGTATAATATAATCATATTCTGGGGCTTCACCTACAAGCTTAAGCTTTTAGATGAGATGGTTCCTTAATATCCTTCAACCAGTTGAAAAGGTTTGTGAAAAACCACACTGTTCTTATTAATTTGCAGGTGCAGTGTTCATCTCTTATATAGAGTATGATTTACAATGTAATTGACAGTATAGGAAAGTAGCTAATTACAAGGAATGATAAATACAAATTGTGATATTGCATATCTCCTATAATTAAGGAGGATCACCATCTGATTTGGTGTGATCCTTAACAGCCCCCCGCAAGCTGAGAGTGGGATTAATGGAGACACGAAGCTTGGAGCGAAAGAACACATAGAGATCTTTGGATACACTCTTGGTGAAGATGTCAGCCAGTTGTAGGTGAGATGGAACATGTTGAAGATGAATTTTGCCCGCAGTGACAAGTTCACGCAAGAAATGGTAATCAATATCAATATGCTTGGCACGTTTATGAGAGACAGGATTTGAGCCAAGAAATATTGCACTCTTGTTATCACAAAGGAGCAGAGGCTTGTTGATCATGGGCACCTGTAAGTCATGTAGAAGATGTGTTAGCCATAGGACTTCTGCAGCTGTGAATGCAAGTGCGCGATATTCCGATTCGCAACTTGACCGAGAAACGGTTGGCTGTTTCTTGGCACTCCAAGACACAAGGTTGCTGCCAAGAAAGATGGAGTACCAAGACATGGACCTTCTAGTGTCAGGGCATCCTGCCCAATCTGCGTCCGAATACGCAACCAGCCGTGGAGGGGATGAGGAAGCAGTGAAGGTGAGCCCAAATTGCAGTGTTCCTTTTACGTATCGAAGAATACGTTTGACGGCTTGAAAGTGAAGATCAGTCGGTGCATGAAGAAATTGACTCACTGTATTGACAGAATGAGCAATATCCGGCCGTGTAATGGTCAAGTATTGAAGGGCACCCACTATTGAGCGGTAGAGTGTGGAATCTGCAAATGCATCACCATCAGAAGATAAATGTTGTGAAACAACCATTGGAGTGGCAATAGGCTTACTGTCCAGCATTTGAGCACGGGCTAGGATGTCATGAGCATATTTTGTTTGACTGAGAAACAAACCATCTTGTAGTTGAGTTGCTTCCAAACCAAGGAAATAAGACAGATGGCCTAGGTCTTTCACAGCAAATTCAGTCTGGATTTGTGAAATAAACCGAGCAATAAGAGTAGCATTGTTACCAGTGAGGATGATATCATCCACGTAGAGGAGCAAATACAGGAGGTTATGCTGCCGATGGAAGACAAAAAGAGAAGTATCGGCACGGCTGCAATTAAATCCAAGACTGATCAAGAACGAGCTGAACCGATGGAACCAAGCACGAGGTGCTTGTTTCAAACCATAGAGGGCCTTCTTCAATTTGCAAACGTGCAGTGGTTTGCGAGTGTTGCTACCCAATTTTTGACTCTTTATTTTTTATGTTTCGAAAAAAAAAATTTCAAAAAAATAGATTTTGGTTCAAGGGTGAAATTGAGCAAATTGAGAGTTTAATGTTTGATTGAGGGTTAAATCAGGAGCCAAGGGCCAGATAAGGAGATCGCGCAAAGCTAGGGTTGAGATTGAATTTTTGATGGGATTTAATTGCATAAAGTCAAGTTTAAATCCAATTGGGTGCAATTAGAGATTTTTAGAGGACCAAATCATTTTTTTACCTTCTTTTTATTTTTTTGAAATCTGCATAAAAAAGGAAACATGCACTGTTCCGGAATGCTGCATTTGAATTAAATTTTCAGGCGCATTGATCAATAGATCATACAAATTTTTTCTTCCGTTTTTCAATTTGATTTCTTCCCGTTTCATCTCCATCAGTCAGCAACAGATCAAATTTCTTCCCATAAATCGTGATTTTCTTCCCAAATTTATCTCCAAAAAATCGACGTCTTGATTCTCCTCCCTTCATCCCTGATTCTCCTCTAATTACCTTCCTGGCATTCGAGTCTTCACTGCTATAAATAGCAGTCCGCATGGGAGCAAAAAAAGGGGGGGCGGCAGAGCAGAGAAAGAAAAAAAACAAAAAAACAGAGGGTGAAGAAGGAAAAAAAAAAGAGGAATTCACAACTTGAATTTCACGTAAAAAATTCAAGTATTCTTCTTCAACAGAGCCCCAGCATCACCAGTCCTTTTCGTTTTTTTCTTTCCTTCGTGGTCGTTCGGTCATTTCTCTCTCTAAAACCAGAAGCCAACGCTCGATCTCTCTCCCCCCCTCTCGGTCAACTCCGGCCGCCAGTTTAGACCCTCCACATCCACCATCATCACCACCGTCAGCCTTCCCTCAACCCCCGCAGCCCATTCATCTTCTCCGAGAAGCATCAGCAGCAGCAGAGTCGACGGAGCAGTTGCACCGACCAGCTTCAGACGCTCTTTCCGGCCATCACAGGCCACCATTTCCGACGAAACCTCGACCAGAAGAACCACCACGACATCCTCTACGCAAAGGTATTAACCGTTTCTCCTTTTGTCATACTTGAAAAATCACCATCACTGTGCATCGTCTTCTCTGCATGCGGGGGAAATGAACTGATTCATTTCCCCTGCGGGCCGGGTTGGGCCGGGTCTTGTGCCCGGCCCGATCCATGAAAAGGCCCCAGCTCACCAGGGCCGGGCTGGCAGCCCAGCCCCATAGGCTGTGGCAGTCCAGCCCACCCCTATATATATATAATAAATTAAAAAAATATAAATATACAATTTTCCAAAAATATTTTATTAAAAGAAAAAATGTGTTGTTTTCTTGCATAAGGCCAATACACTAGCATATTTTTAAAAATTGTTTTTCTTTTGAAAAATATATATTATCTTGGGTTTTGAAGAGAAAATGAGTTTTAGCATGGATTTCACAAAAATCATTTATTACATTTTGAGATTTTACAACAAGTTTGTAAAATCCAAAGGGTATTGGCCAATATTCAAAAAAATATAAAATTCTTATTTTTTTTTTTTTTTTGGGAATTTATTATTCATTGTCGGTATTTGGATAAATAAATCCAAAAGGGGTTAATATCCAAAATATTCGACGGGAATAATATACTATTATTCACTGTTGGTATTTGGGTAAATAAATCCCAAAGGGGTTAATATCCAAAATATTCGACGGGAATGATATGCTATTATTCACTGTCGGTATTTGGGTAAATAAATCCTAAGGGGTTAATATCCAAAATATTCGACGGGAATGATATGCTATTATTCACTGTTGATATTTGGGTAAATAAATCCTAAGGGGTTAATATCCAAAATATTCGACGGGAATGATATGCTATTATTCACTGTTGGTATTTGGGTAAATAAATCCTAAGGGATTAATATCCAAAATATTCGGCGGAGTAATATCTCATTTGCCATTTATTTTACATATTGTTTTGACATATTAAATCATAAGCAAGCCAAACATCAAGCAGCTTACCTTAGGTAGGGCGTACTAGGGGTGCTAAAACCTTCCCTTTACGCAACCAGTCCCTTACCCTAGAATCTCTGAAAGACCAGTTTTAGGTTTCCTAGTAACCATAATACTAGGTGGCGACTCCCCTTTTTACGAAAAATAGATAATCCCCCCGACACCATCGAATCCCCCGCACACGGGAAGAGTAGCCATGACGCCGCATTCTATATTTTTTGGGGGTGCGACTGAATGGCGACTCCACTCGGGGACTTGGACTAGGCTTGATAGTTTTGTTTGTTTATGACATGTTATTGTTAATGGATGGTTTATATATATTTTTTTTAAACTTTAGCATGCATCTTTACATCCCCGACATCATAATATGCCTTGTCATACATCACTTTTATTATTTTGAGAGCACACACTAAACTTTAAGTTAAGTGGGGGGACTAGCAACTTACCTATGACTTGAGTCAAGGTTGAAGTTTGTGTAAACCCCAACTCTTTGCCGAGTGTTTAGACCGGTAGTGATTGGTATACGTGCCATCCCACTATCTCGCTGAACCCCCCCATATCGCCTTTACGAGGGTGATCACTGGGACAGACAAGAGACCCTCTTTAGAGACCAAGTAGTAAACCTACCCTATGTCTCACGTAAAGGAACTAGAACCAATCATTAGGGTGTATGCTCCCTCTATTTTGTTTTGCATTAAGGCAAACTCTTCTCGAGGCATTTTGAATTCAAGAGTTTTGGGTGACACGGTAGTCATCGCTTAGGAAATTTGCATTGCAGTGTTTAAGCAAAAATCCAATTTTTGTTTATCATACAATTGTTACGAGCATGTGTCCCTCCTCGAAAGGCGAGTCTGTCAAAAAAAACATGCACATGCATATTAACATGCATTCCATAGTTTTGTTTATCATTCAATTGTTATGAGCATGTGTCACTCCTCGAAAGGCGAGTCTGTCAAAAAAAAAAACATGCATATGCATTTTAACATGCATTCCATAGTTTTTGTTTATCATGTAATTGTTACGATCACGTCTCTTCTAAAAAAACAGCATGCATATACATTTCAACATGCATTTCCACAGTTTTTGTTTATCATGCAATTGTTACGATCACGTGTCCCTCCTAGAAGGTCGAGTGCGTAAAAACATGCATATACATTTCAACATGCATTGTCATAGTTTTTGTTTAGCATGCAGTCGTTACAACCATATGTCGCTCTTTAAAGGGCAAGTTTGTCAAAAACTAAAAAACCAAAAAAACATGCATATGCATTTCAACATGCATTCCCATAGTTTTGAAATAGGGGTCCCTCAATTTGTCATCCTCCGAAGGATCAAGAGTCATCGACATTTGACATTGCTGAGAAGAACTGACATTGACACAGAGCCATCATTCATGTTTCTTCTGCAAGCCAACGACAGAGTTCTCTGCTCTCTAATGAAATCAGGTGGAACATATGCCCAGATATTATCTGCAGAGTGTTAATGCAATCATCAATGGGGATTGTGGAAAATTCGGGTTTTTCTTTTGAGGGAGTGCGAGTAGTCCATTTTCAGAAAGAAAGCATCAGTCAAAGAAGTCGTCATTCCATTTAAGCATCAATTGATTTCTCTCCTATTCATGTGAAGTTTTTGCGGCATTGTCAATCAAGGAGTCTTATGCCGCCATGCACATTAGACCATTTTATTTTGCGAGCAAAGATAAAGCATCCCGAGTGTGGAAACTTAATATGGGATTGTTGAATCTATTTCGATATCTGAGAGGTCAAAGCATGTGCACTGCAAGATTACATTGCTCGAAGAAGCGAATTTGCCGCAAAAAGAGTCTTTTCGTCGTATGATGAAATTTTTTATGATTTGCGCACTTTGGTGTTTTGACAAGAGTGCTTCCGAGCTTGATTCACTTTTTATGCCCAATGAGGAGCACAGTGGAGCGAAAAAAATTCAGTGACATAATCCAGATGAGAGAGATGAACAGTTGCAAGAATATCAGTGATCAAGTGTGAAAGTTAATCAGCAAAAGGCAAGTCAAGTTTTGCGGAGGATGTTATCAGCAACAGTATTAGCAATAAATCATCACGAGCATAAGGAAGATCAATGAGCAGCGACAATACAGAAATGGTTGTTTGAAAAGTCTGAGAAAAATGTCGCACCGTCAATAATTGTCTTATGGAATCTCATCGGCTATCACTTTGTTTTGGGGTTAAATCATCATTTCATTGAAGCATGTGTTTTCCTTGTCTTTTTGTTGTTTGAAGTCAAGAGATGTTTGGCATTCTTATTTTGGACAAAATATTTTTGATCAAACTCCACCATGCAAAATTTAAAGTTTATCATTTTTTGAAAATTAAAAGTGTTTTGATTGCATAATTGACCCAACTTTTGTTAAAAGACATGATGACCAATACCAGGTGACCGAACAATTTTTGAGCCCCCTACACCGAAGTTTTTTGAACCACATCATAGAACTAAGCTTTATTGGTATGCATATCGACATGTAATGGATTCGGTAGTTATGGACCCGCGAATCATGACTCTTGCACGTCCAAATCATTACATTGGACGAGGTCAAAATTTATCAGTTAAAACTAAATTTGCTTGAAATGACAAAAGGCCATCTTTGTTTATTTCCTTCACTATTCTTGAAATATGTATCCCTTGTTAACCCCAATTTGAGCCTCGATATTATATTTCTTTGAAAAACACCCGACATGGATCACACCCTCACACTCGGGGGGCAAATACACCGAGGGGCAAATAAGAGATTTGTAGTTTGAGGATACAAAGTGCAACATTAGAATCAACGTAAGGGGGGGTGTTCAAGAACGAAAAACCAACATGGGAGTACAATCAAATGGAGATAGGTCATGACAAAAAAACCAAGAGTCGATGCTAAGGACAAGTTCAAAAAAAAAAAAGAATATTGAACTATACAATGTCCGTTGGTATCTGTGGTCAAACCTCACGTGGGAAGAAATGTTATTAAGATTATCGAGTCTTCAAGATAAGTTATCCATCAAATGAGGATCTTGCAGAATTGTTTTGTTAGACTATATTGAGTGCAACAAGAGATGAAATAACATTTGACGACAAATGATGATTCGAGTTTTAGTATTCCCCTTTTAAGTTTGAAATTGTTAATGAAAGGAATGACATGGTTGTAGAAATTCTTAGTGCATTGGTTGATTGATAAAAAAATCACGTTAAGATAATTAACGTATTTTGATGTGGTCTCTTCTACAAAGACTACAAGAGAAAAGGAGTTAACGACTAGATGATGGTGATCCTAGGTCTTTGAAACCCTTAAACACCTTTTTGAGCCTATGAATATCCATTTCTTTTATAACCATGAACCATAGCCTCATTACATGCTTGTAAAAGTCCTTCTTGATCAAGCAAGCAATTTTAACTGATAAGTGGCGCTCTCAAATTTGCTACAGTTCTTCCATAAGGGTTATAATTTCATGAAAAAGTTGCAAGTGGTTATGCATATTGATAAGGTAAGTACTGAAAAATGAGACAAATTTTTCAACTGAACCTCAAGTTTTTAGAAAGCTCTAATTGTTTGAAAACCACAAATTATCACTTCTTCATGTACCATCAAATGTCATACCCCAAAATCAGAGATTAGAAGAAAAAACCCATAAAAGACGATTTCAATCTCATAATGGGTCAATTACTGTTCGCAAAATACAAGACATTACATATTTGCATGCATTGAATATCATGTATTGGATATTTGACCAAATGAATTTGATTTTCAACAAATGACCCTCTTTGATTTTATTACAAGGATTAGACTGTGGATGCACATGATTTTTTTAATTGGTGATGTAATCTCAGAACAAAAAGATTTACAAACAAATAAGACAGTGACTGGGTTTTGCAGAATCATTGATATTGACAGTTCTTGATTTGAAAGCCCAGCAGTCAGAGGCCAACATGTGAAATCTTGATAGGAATGCAAATAATTTCACATCAGCCTGGGGGCAAAGAAGCATAAGCAAATGATGATTTAGTGAAATTCACCAATGTGCACCAACAGGTCAACTCAAGGCAGATTTGCTTAGTAGAGAATGATGGCTATAACAAGCTCCAACAACGGTTGAGATTAACATCGCATTTGAAGGGCACCTTCAATTTTTTGGAAATATCGGCTTACTCGCAGATTTGTTTGTCTCCAAAGATATGGTCGCATGAGGGGCATTTTGATAAATGTTTGAAGAGTATGCACACCATAAAGATTGATTGAGAAATAATTTACTTGAAGCCCATCGACTTAAGGTTCGGCTTCACCGCATGAATATGGGAGATAGAAAGAACCTCGTTAATGACAACATTGTAATTTCTTTGCGTGGACTAAGAAGAATTTGTTTAGAAGAAATTAAGTCTACAATGAAAGAGTTTCAGATTGCATGACCGAAACAGTTGCCGCAATTCAAGGTGCAATTCATCGCATGAATGCGAGTGATGATAGCATTACATCTCTTCTCACAGTTGAGAGAAATTTATTAATGATAACACGAGCATGCACTGATGAGTTTAGATGCATTTATGGATGACTTGACAATCTTTCATGAAGGGTAATGATGACATATGCTGGAATAAATACAATTCGATTGATGAAATAAACTCCATGATTGATCGACAACCAAAGATGAGGTCAGCACTAGCAAGTCTTACAATGATTGTTAGCAGTAATACCCGCAAACCAAAGAGTTGTTGTTGAAGAAACCCAAGAAAGATGATGACCTGTTACACTCTTTCACGATGAATCAAGCAGCACTACACTTGGGGGCAAGGTCAGACTTGATAAACAATGAGAGCAGGGATCATCGCAGATAGCCCAGAATAAGCAATGTGCTTAAGCTCGGTGGATGAATGACAGCAAGGCTTTGGAGATTAGACAAAGACATCTTATGACAATGAAGCATCAAAGAAAGGGGGACCTATATTTCTCAGGTAAGTATACATGCATCATCATGCATTGCATCCCCATCTTCATCATTTTTCAACTGGGTAGGTCGCCCGTTATAACGAGACCCTCACCTTCATTTTCATACGGGTAGGTCACCCAGTATAATGAGACCCTCTTCCTTCATCTTCCACCGGGTAGGTCACCCAGTCATAATGAGACCCAGGGCAGGGTCACCCGTCACCATTGAGACCCCATCTATACCCGGGTAGGTCACCCGTCATAATGAGACCCGGGCAGGTCATCCCGTCACCATTGAGACCCCCATCTAATCCCGGGTAGGTCACCCGTCATAATCGAGACCCGGGTAGGTCATCCCGTCACCATTGAGACTCCCATCTAATCCCGGGTAGGTCACCCGTCATAATCGGACCCGGGTAAGTCATCCGTCACTATCGAGACTCTTCTAACCCGGGCAGGGTCACCCGTCATAATCGGACTCGGGTAAGTCATCCGTCACTATCGAGACTCTTCTAACCCGGGCAGGTCACCCGTCATAATCAGGCCCGGGTAAGTCATCCGTCACTATCGAGACTCTTCTAACCCGGGCAGGTCACCCGTCATAATCAGACCCGGGTAAGTCATCCGTCACTATCGAGACTCTTCTAACCCGGGCAGAGTCACCCGTCATAATCGGGACTCGGGTAAGTCATCCGTCACTATCGAGACTCTTCTAACCCGGGCAGGGTCACCCGTCATAATCGGGACTCGGGTAAGTCATCCGTCACTATCGAGACTCTACTAACCCGGGCAGGTCACCCGATCATAATCGGGACCCGGGTAAGTCATCCGTCACTATCGAGACTCTACTAATCCCGGGCAGGTCACCCGTCATAATCGGACCCGGGTAAGTCATCCGTCACTATCGAGACTCTACTAACCCGGGCAGGGTCACCCGTCATAATCGGGACTCGGGTAAGTCATCCGTCACTATCGAGACTCTACTAACCCGGGCAGGTCACCCGTCATAATCGGACCCGGGTAAGTCATCCGTCACTATCGAGACTCTTCTAACCCGGGCAGGGTCACCCGTCATAATCGGGACTCGGGTAAGTCATCCGTCACTATCGAGACTCTACTAACCCGGGCAGGGTCACCCGTCATAATCGGGACCCGGGTAAGTCATCCGTCACTATCGAGACTCTACTAACCCGGGCGGGTCACCCGTCATAATCGGACCCGGGTAAGTCATCCGTCACTATCGAGACTCTACTAATCCGGCGAGTCACCCGTTATAATCGGACCCGGGTAAGTCATCCGTCACTATCGAGACTCTACTAACCCGGGCAGGGTCACCCGTCATAATCGGACCCTGGGTAGGTCATCCGTCACTATCGAGACCCTCCTAAATATTCTTTTTACCTGGGATAGGTCACCCATCACAACGAGACACATATCCTTCATTCTGTTTTTCTTTACAACACTTACTATTTAAAGTCTTTTACAAGACTTTAGTCGTAAGCATTGTAAAGAGGGGGGCATCTGTTGCTACCCAATTTTTTGACTCTTTATTTTTTTATGTTTCGAAAAAAAAATTTTCAAAAAAAATAGATTTTGGTTCAAGGGTGAAATTGAGCAAATTGAGAGTTTAATGTTTGATTGAGGGTTAAATCAGGAGCCAAGGGCCAGATAAGGAGATCGCGCAAAGCTAGGGTTGAGATTGAATTTTTGATGGGATTTAATTGCATAAAGTCAAGTTTAAATCCAATTGGGTGCAATTAGAGATTTTTTAGAGGACCAAATCATATTTTTTACCTTCTTTTTATTTTTTTGAAATCTGCATAAAAAAGGAAACATGCACTGTTCCGGAATGCTGCATTTGAATTAAATTTTCAGGCGCATTGATCAATAGATCATACAAATTTTTCTTCCTTTTTCAATTTGATTTCTTCCCGTTTCATCTCCATCAGTCAGCAACAGATCAAATTTCTTCCCATAAATCGTGATTTTCTTCCCAAATTTATCTCCAAAAAATCGACGTCTTGATTCTCCTCCCTTCATCCCTGATTCTCCTCTAATTACCTTCCTGGCATTCGAGTCTTCACTGCTATAAATAGCAGTCCGCATGGGAGCAAAAAAAGGGGGGGCGGCAGAGCAGAGAAAGAAAAAAAAACAAAAAAACAGAGGGTGAAGAAGGAAAAAAAAAAGAGGAATTCACAACTTGAATTTCACGTAAAAAATTCAAGTATTCTTCTTCAACAGAGCCCCAGCATCACCAGTCCTTTTCGTTTTTTTCTTTCCTTCGTGGTCGTTCGGTCATTTCTCTCTCTAAAACCAGAAGCCAACGCTCGATCTCTCTCCCCTCCTCTCGGTCAACTCCGGCCGCCATTTTAGACCCTCCACATCCACCATCATCACCACCGTCAGCCTTCCCTCAACCCCCGCAGCCCATTCATCTTCTCCGAGAAGCATCAGCAGCAGCAGAGTCGACGGAGCAGTTGCACCGACCAGCTTCAGACGCTCTTTCCGGCCATCACAGGCCACCATTTCCGACGAAACCTCGACCAGAAGAACCACCACGACATCCTCTACGCAAAGGTATTAACCGTTTCTCCTTTTGTCATACTTGAAAAATCACCATCACTGTGCATCGTCTTCTCTGCATGCGGGGGAAATGAACTGATTCATTTCCCCTGCGGGCCGGGTCTTGTGCCCGGCCCGATCCATGAAAAGGCCCCAGCTCACCAGGGCCGGGCTGGCAGCCCAGCCCCATAGGCTGTGGCAGTCCAGCCCACCCCCTATATATATATAATAAATTAAAAAAAATATAAATATACAATTTTCCAAAAAATATTTTATTAAAAGAAAAAAATGTGTTGTTTTCTTGCATAAGGCCAATACACTAGCATATTTTTAAAAATTGTTTTTCTTTTGAAAAATATATATTATCTTGGGTTTTGAAGAGAAAATGAGTTTTAGCATGGATTTCACAAAAATCATTTATTACATTTTGAGATTTTACAACAAGTTTGTAAAATCCAAAGGGTATTGGCCAATATTCAAAAAAAATATAAAAATTCTTATTTTATTTTTTTTTGGGAATTTATTATTCATTGTCGGTATTTGGATAAATAAATCCAAAAGGGGTTAATATCCAAAATATTCGACGGGAATAATATACTATTATTCACTGTTGGTATTTGGGTAAATAAATCCCAAAGGGGTTAATATCCAAAATATTCGACGGGAATGATATGCTATTATTCACTCGTCGGTATTTGGGTAAATAAATCCTAAGGGGTTAATATCCAAAATATTCGACGGGAATGATATGCTATTATTCACTCGTTGATATTTGGGTAAATAAATCCTAAGGGGTTAATATCCAAAAATATTCGACGGGAATGATATGCTATTATTCACTGTTGGTATTTGGGTAAATAAATCCTAAGGGATTAATATCCAAAATATTCGGCGGAGTAATATCTCATTTGCCATTTATTTTACATATTGTTTTGACATATTAAATCATAAGCAAGCCAAACATCAAGCAGCTTACCTTAGGTAGGGCGTACTAGGGGTGCTAAAACCTTCCCTTTACGCAACCCGAGTCCCCTTACCCTAGAATCTCCGAAAGACCAGCTTTTAGGTTTCCTAGTAACCATAATACTAGGTGGCGACTCCCCTTTTTACGAAAAATAGATAATCCCCCCGACACCATCGAATCCCCTCACACGGGGAAGAGTAGCCATGACGCCGCATTCTATATTTTTTGGGGTGCGACAGCGAGGATCAATATAGCCCGGAGGTTGTTCCATGTAGACAGTCTCCCGGAGTATACCATTAAGAAAGGCATTTTTAATGTCCAATTGATGTAATGGCCACCGGCGACAGGTTGCAAGGGAGAGGACTACTCTCACAGTGGTAGCTTTAACAACAGGGCTGAAGGTATCTGTATAATCAAGCCCAGGCAGTTGGGTATAACCTTTGGCAACAAGGCGAGCCTTCAATCGTTCCACAGATCCATCGGAGAGGAATTTTGTCCGAAAAACCCATTTTGAACCTACGATGTTGGCAGAGGATGGTCGTGGGACAAGATCCCATGTATCATTTTGATGAAGAGCCTTCATTTCCTCATCCATAGCTGCCAGCCAACCGGGGTTTTTGGCTGCTGATCGGAACCCCTTTGGCTCAGAAGATGCTAACAGAGCATGAATTAGAGGACTGGATGTGACAGTGGCGATGTGGGCATTGCGTCTCGGTTTGAAAATTCCAGACTTTCCACGGGTAATCATCGGATGAGAGTTAGAGATGATGGATGATGAAGCAATTTCGACTGGATCAACCGTGGCTGTCGATTGGGCTGGAATCTCAGAGGTCGCCGGAGAGGATGCAGTTGATGAATCACTCATAGAAGGAGTTTGAACCTGCACAATCTCAGTAGACAAGTCATCGGAACAAAAATTGCATGGAGTTAATGGAGGAGATGTAGTAGTAGTGGGTGAGGTGCTCGGTAAAGTGGGATCGGAGGACACAGTGTATGAGGAAGACGAAGGTTCCAAAAAATTTGAGAAGCTAATTTTGGTGACAGACGTGGCTGTCGAATTTTTTGAGAAAGGAAAATAATTTTCATCAAAGCACGCGTGTCTTGTAATGTACGTGCGAGTGGTGTGTGTGTCAAAATAGCGGAAACCTTTGTATGTAGTGCTGTAGCCAAGAAAAATACACGGTAAGCTACGAGGAGAAAATTTATTAGGAGCATAATCGCGTAAACATGGATAAACACGACAACCAAATGGATGAAAATTTTCGTAATTGGGAGGCTTACCGTATAAAATTTCAAAGGGAGAAATATTGTCGAGGAGCGGCGTTGGCAACCGGTTTATAATATAAGTCGCTGTGCTGAAAGCATCTACCCAAAAATAAGATGGGACATGAGAATGAAATAATAGAGCAAGACCAGTTTCAGTGATATGACGATGTTTGCGCTCGGCTCTACCATTTTGAGAGGGTGTGTACGGACAAGACATTTGATGCTGAATTCCATTTTGGCGGAGATGGGTTTGAAAACGATTGCTTTTAAATTCAGCACCACCATCACTTTGAAAAATTTTGATTTTAGTTGAGTGTTGATTTTCAACTAATTTTTGAAATTGAATAAAAATGTCAAAAAAATCAGATTTCAATTTCATGGGATAAAGCCAAGTAAACCGAGAATGGTCATCAACGAATAAGACATAATAGTTAAATCCGGAGTTTGATTTAACTGGGGAAGGTCCCCAAATATCACAATGAATGAGACCTAGAACAATAGATGACCGTGCAGAATTTTGAGTAAATGGTTGACGATGACTTTTTGCAAATTGACAAGTTGAGCAAAGTGATGGTTTGGGTAAAATAGAAGTGAGAAATAACTGCCTTTTTTTATTTAAAATTGATAAAATTGAGTGATTTACATGACCAAGGCGTGAGTGCCATAATTCAAATGAGGCATGTAATTTTTTTATTTTGAAGAACTGATAAAAAAGCAGAATGTCCGAGTTCCAGCACATAAAGTCCACCTTCGCGTCTACCGGTTGCCACCACCTGTCCTGTGACCCGATTCTGAACAATAAAATGATCATCAACAAATTTAACAGAGACAGGATAATCAGAGGTTAATTTGCTTATGGATAAAAGATTTTTGGTGAGGTGCGGAACTACCAAAACATCTAATAATTTAAAATCAGAATTGGGAGTGACTGTGCCCGTGTGAGATATTGGAAGAGAAGCACCATTACCCACCACTACACATTCCTTACCATTATACGGTTCAATTTTGTCCAATTGAGAGGGGTCTGGTGTCATATGGGCTGAGGCACCAGTGTCCGTGTACCAATCGCGTGCATTTTCATCTGAAATTGAGCAAGAGGCAGTGAAGGCTTCAGCAAGATTTGCCTCTTGGTCATCACGGTTGTACCTATTCCTGCAGCGGTCAGCAGTGTGACCCTCTACTTTGCAAATTTGGCAGCAAAAGGATTTAAAGTGGCGTCTGCCACGACCATAGCTGTCACGGTTATTACCGTGATTTCCAAAGTTTCCAGTGCCATTTCCATTATTACCGTGATTTCCAAAATTTCCAGTGCCATGTCCACTGTCACGACCAAAATTTCCAGAATATCCATGATTTCGACTGTCACGGCTATTGCCGTGATTTCCATAATTTCCAGAATACCCACCGCGTGAACGTCGATAGCCACCACGGGAAGGGGAATAGTTGCCTTTGGTCACTGAGAATGCAACGGGTGAGTCAGAGGAGGAAAACCCAAGAGATTTCTGGAAAATCTCAAAGCTTTCGGCCTTGGGTATCAAATCCTTGAAGGAAGACAACGGGGTGATTGCCAATTGAGCAGTGGAGAAGTTTGCAAATTCAGTGCCTAACCCACGTAGAAACCAATGGGATTTGTCTGTGTCATCAATCGGTCGACCCATGGCGTTGAGCTGGTCACAGAGGGCTTTGAAGGAGCGGGAATATTCAGTGACGCTGCGATTTCCATGCTTGAGGAGCTGCAATTCGTCTTTGATTTGAAGCTCACGGGCTTTGGAAATATGGCTGAAGGAGTTTTCCAAAGCCACCCATACCTCTCGTGCAGTGGTTAATCCAAGGACTTCAGCCATGGCTTCTTCAGTCAATGAAGAAAAGAGAAGACTGAGAAGACGCTGGTCTTGAAGCCGCCAGGCTGTGTAGGCAGGATTGATTTGTGGGTTTGATGATGTTGATGAGTCATCTGTGGAGATTGATGACGAATTGGGAGTGATTGTAATTGGGGGTATTGTGGCAGAGCCATCGATGTGGCTGAACAGGTTTTGGCAATGGAGAAGGGGAAGTAGCTGATTTCGCCAGAGAAGATAGTTGGTGGAGGAGAGTTTGATGGTGACCATGTGAATCATGGTGTTGAATGAGAAAGAAGAGGAAGAATCAGCCATGACTGGATCGGGGATGTTAATCCTTAAGATCGCTCTGATACCATGAAAAGGTTTGTGAAAAACCACACTGTTCTTATTAATTTGCAGGTGCAGTGTTCATCTCTTATATAGAGTATGATTTACAATGTAATTGACAGTATAGGAAAGTAGCTAATTACAAGGAATGATAAATACAAATTGTGATATTGCATATCTCCTATAATTAAGGAGGATCACCATCTGATTTGGTGTGATCCTTAACACCAGTTATTATATATTTCTTTTAGAAATAAAAAAAGATCCGAAATTTTTTAATAAAATAATAACTCACTGAAAAAATTGATGAAAACCAATGTATCATGAATCTTTGAGCGCGGCTATCTATCATACTTCCAAAACTTAAATTGCTCTTTTCTTTTTATTCAATAAGGGAATCATACAAGACTTTCCCTTTGCATCTGATCTAATTCTTTGCTTTAAATAAAGAGAAAGAAAGCCGTATGTTTAGCGTGATGAACTCGTCAGACAAGAGCTAGCAGAGAAAGAATGGAATTCGTATATTGATTGGACTTTTTTCAGGAGAGAATACTTATGATTTCTATTAAGATATGCTAAGCCTTTGCTTATTTATCTAGCACTGATAGATTCTTATGAATAGGTTCCGAAAACACACAAAAAAAAGAACATACCTTTCCTACTCATTGAGCCAGCCAGGGGGCAAGGAATGATATTCAGTTTTTTTATTTTTTTTATCTTAACAGTTCATATATAAATGTTTCTTCCTTGTGAGAGTTCGACTCTCTCTAGTTGCAAAATGATTTTAGATTTTGTTTTTGAATTGTGTTTTATATATATGTTTTGTATTTCGGCTCTTATACTTTTAATCTTGGATTTTATATACCTTTATTTTTATATATATATTTTTAAAATGGTTTCTATTTTTGTTCATGCTTATATATACATACTCTTAGTTTTTGTTTCTAATTTTTATTATTTCCACTGTTATTAAGGTTATTTTTTATTTAATGTTTAAATTTTAATTTGTGTTGATGATCATTTAAAAATTAATATTTATTATTTTTTTCTTTTTGTTTTTCTATTCAAATCAAATAATTTTTTTAAATGTAATTGTCGCGACGACGATTTTTTCGCGCTTCACGCCCCGCCATCCTCGGGTTGGGGGAAACAACGACGCGCAGTGAAAATGGAAATGTGTTTTATAGTCATAAAAATTATGACTATAAATATCAGGAGTCGCCACCTAGTATAAGGTCACTAGGAACCTATTGCTCTGCGAGAGTCTTGGGTAAGGAGACTTGTTGTGCAAGGGGAAGATGCATTACTCCCAGTGCACCCTACCTAAGGCAAGCTGCATTGTTGTTTGATTTATTTTCCTAAGTTTGATTTTATTTTTGTCTTTTCCAAAGTTCGACATAGATCTCTCTTCGTGAGAGAATCTCTACCCCGTTAGGAGCTTGAAAGACTAACCAAAAGAATTTTACATTGCATTAAAAAAAACATTTTTGTTTGCGGGTGTACTTTACAATGTAATTTTACACCGCAATAAAAGAAAATCTTTTTTAGTATCTCCAAGTGTACTTTACAATGTAATTTTACACCGAGATAGCTAAAACAAAAATAATTTTTAATGTTTTTGATATTTTAGCCAAATTTCAATGGATAATCATAAACAGGTTACGATATCCAATTTTTGTTTTACAATATGATAAAGATGCAACATATATTTTTTTTATGAAAAATATACATGAAAAAATCTTGGAATTCGGCTGTATGCACAAAAACAATGCATTTTTTTTGTTTTTTTAATCATATTTTTTTGTATTTTTTAAATAAAAAAAATAAAAATTTCAGGTTGGCCCAGCCAACGGGCCAACTATGATAGACTTGGGTTGTTGGGCTGGACCCGGCCCAGCCAACTCGGCTGGGCTGAGAGCAAACCAGCCCGCCCCAAACAATTTTCACGCTGCATGAATTAATTTATGCACGTGAACAGTAAAATGGTGGTCGACCGACCACCACGAGAGGCTCACCTATCACTGCCGCCGGGTAGAGGAGATTGAGGTGATTCTTCCTGTCATGGTGGCGTCCGAAACGGAGGCCTGTGGGAGGTGTCAGAAGGTGGCTGGTTTGTGCAGCCTTCGTTGCTGCTGGCTACTCTGGAGGTCACGGCTGGGCTTGCTGGTGGGAGCTGCTGGTGTCGTGCTCACGAGAACTGGCTGGAGGAGGAAGAGGAGGAGTTGCTTCACGTCCGTTTTTCAGAGAGAGAGGTGGCCAATGCTGCAACTTGTTTTGGAGAGAGAGAACCGCGTCGGGGAGAGAGAGAGAGCTACCTGCAGGGAAGAGAAAGAGGGTTGGTGGTGTTTCTGTTACCGTCAGTGAGGAAGACGATGGTCGCCAAAACTGATGAAGATGATGGTGCCTGCAATTGTGATCGTCTTCCTCTCCTTCCTTTTTCTGCTAATTCCAGTGTCTGTGTAATTCAGTGTTTTTTTCTCTGGTTTAAATGGCTTCTCCTCCGTTCCCTCTATTTTTTTTTTAGTTTTCACCCGTGATCCCAATGTTATTTCCTCTCGTGACAGTCCCCTCTTTTGTGCTTCCTTTTCTTTTCAAAGTCCCCCCCGTTTGCATGCTCCTCTGTTTTAGTATTTTCCCTCGTCATTGTCCCTTTATTCTTTGCAATTTTCCCCCAGTTATCCCCAATTTTCAGCCCATTTTCCCCAGTCTTTTGTTTGTCCTCCCCCTGTTATTTATAGCCTAAGGAAGTAAGGTGCAGGTATGGAGATGATGTCCAAGACATGGTGTTTTCAGTGGGTAGGTTGTAGGGCATGGTTGTCGGCATGCCCACAAGTATGGTTGTCGGCAACGCCTTTGTCCCGTCAGTTCAGTTCTTTTTTTTAATATAAAATACACTAAAAAATGGGTTATTACAAAAAGAGATTTTTGATGGGAAAAACGATGCTTTTATCGTCAATTTTGGCTCCTGATTTCCCCTGAAAAGTTTCGTCAACGAAAATTTCCGATCTTCTCAATTTAAACCAGATTAGGCTTCCAAACTTAATTTCTCATCAATTATGCCCTTAATAAAATTAATTTGACCCATTTGAAGTATAATTTAGCTCTTGCGCTTAATTAAATCCTTCAATTAGGCTCTCAATTGATCTCTAAATATAATTACACTTTAAACTGACCGACGATTAAATAAAATTGGCCCATAAAAATATAATTATGTCATTCGATTTAAGTTTTAAGAAGATTTATCTAGTAATAAATTACTCTAGTCTTGAATCTGCATTTTCCTTCATTTCTGGGCAAAAAAAAGAGGTACAACCGGGCTTTCAAAAATGTCCAAAATTTCCACCTTGATTTTTCTGCCGACACCAGCCCCTTTTATTTTATTTTTGTTATTTTTTGGTATATTTGGGGAATAACCCAGAAATTGGGTTATGACAGTTGCCCTCCTCTTTACAATGCTTACGACTAAAGTTTTGTAAAAGACTTTAGGTAGTAAGCGTTGTAAAGAAAAAAAGAGAGTGGATTTACCAAATCAAGAAATAGTTGATCCATCCAGAAATGAGAATGAGGGCTTTAAAGCACACTCAGAAAGGAATGGTGAGATAGGGCTAGAAAGCGCACTACCTAAGAATTGAGGCCTGAAGAGGACACTCAAAAAGGATGGAAGATGATGATGTTTGTTTATGACACAGGAAAATGGTCTTATTATTATGGGTGACCTACCTGGATGACAATAGTGGAGATGGTCGCATTGTAATGGGTGACCTACCCGGGTGAAAATGGTAAAGATGGTCTTATTGTAAAGGGTGACCTGTCCGGGTGAAAGTGATAGAGATTGTCTCATTGTAATGGGTGACCTCCCCGGATGAGAATGGTGAAGCAGAAGATTTTATGGGATGGAAGATAGGGCTAGAAAGCGCACTATCTTAATTCATGGTCGAGGGTTAAAAAATGTGCTCGACGATGAGGGGAAAATAATCGAGTGTTGGAAAAAGTACTCAAAGATGAAGGGAAAATAGGGCTAGAAAGAGCACTATTTTAATTAATGGTCGAGGGTTGGAAAACACACTCGATGATAAGGGAAAAATAATCAAGGGTTGGAAAACGCACTCGAAGATAAGGTTGAAAAGTGCATTATTTTAATTGATGGTCGAAGGTTGAAAAACGCACTATTTTTGGGCTTAAGGGCTTAAAAAAGAATTAAGATGACATATGCTACAAATTTCTTGGAAAAGTCTTGACACCATGTTTTTTGGGCGTGGAAAATCATACGCTACAGATCCTTACGTAATACTGATATTTAAAAACACAAAAAAAAACATAATTTAAAATAAAAATAAAAAAATCAAATTTTAAAAAAAAATAATTTTGAAACGTTGTGCCAAACAAACACTTAATTATTTTCTAGTATGTTTTTGTTAAAATAAAATTTAAAGTGGTAGAGTAGAGGGAAGATCTATTTTTTTCTCCCTAAATAGACTTTTAATATTACTATATATATAATACCCGTGGCCTTTCCACTGTGCACCCGTGCACTGTGCACATAGACACAGTGCACTGTGGATTGCAATAGTAGGTTTTTTTTTTCTACTTATGATTTTTTCCTCTTTTTTCTGTTTTTTTTTTCGTTTCTTCTTTCTTTCTTTTTTCGTTTCTTCTTTTTTTTTTTTTTGCTTTTTTTTCCTAATTATTCTTTTTCTTCTTTTTTTCCTCCGTTTTTTGCTTCTTCTTTTTTTGCCTTTTTTTATTTTTTACTTATTATTTTTTTTTCGTTTTTTCTTATTATATATATTTTTTCTACTTATATATTTTTTTGGTTTTTTGTTTTTCAATAATTGGGGTGTCCGAGCTCGTTTAAATGCACCACGATTAATCTCCATATCCAAATTTTTTAGATAACCAGGGTGTCCAGGCCAACTTATGCATACCACGACAATCCCCGGACCCATTTTTTTTTTTTCTAAAATGCTTTCCTGCTGGTACATTTTTTTTCTTTTTTTTTATAATTTTTTTATTCACTTATACATTTTTTTATAACCGGGATTCCGACCAGCTTAAGCACACCACGACTAATTCTTGGGCCGAATTTTTTTAAAAACAATATGGATTGCTACAGTGCTTTCACGCTTATACTTTTTTTTTGTTTTTTTTCGCTTATATATTTTTTTGTAACCATGGTCTCTCAGCCAGCTTAAGCTATTTTTTTCACTTATATATTTTTTTTTCACTTATATTTTTTTTATAACCACGATCTCCGGGCCAGCTCAAGTGCACCACCACTACTCCTTGGACCAAATCTGTTTTTTGATAATCGGGGTGTCCAGGCCAGCGTGGACACACCATGACTAATCTCCGAACCAATTTATTATTATTTTTTTATTTTTTTTCCTTATACGTTTTTTTGTTCACTAATCTCCGAACCAATAATAATGATAATTTTAGTGATTATTTTTTTATAAAAATCTTTTGATTTTTTTAAAGATTTTCCTGAAATTTTAATTTATATCGGTGATCATTTTAAAAGTAATATTACTCTATTTTTCCCTTTATTCGTTTTTTTTTGTTTTCTGTTTCTTTATTTGTTCTTTAGATTATATGATTTTTATGATTTTATTATTTATGCAATAATAATGATAATTTTAGTTATTGTTTTTTTTTATAAAAAATCTTTTGCTTTTTTTTTCATGGAAATTTAATTATTTTAATTGTTTTGGCAGTAATGTTAGTAATAATTTTAGCTTTAATAGCAATGATAATGGCAATAACGTCAGGATGAATTTTCAATCTATGTTTTCGTCTTTTTGTTGATAGAAAATTAATAATTTATTTTTTTTATTTGATTATTGTATGTATTTTCACAATTTATATTTTATTTTTGTTTAATTTAAATTGAATTATAAAATGAACTAATCTTAATACAGTGAACTTAATAATTCAGATATCCGAGTTTTCTTGCTTTTGTAATGATGATGATAAATTTATGCTGGTTATTTTGTTTGAAACTACTAAACAGATAAATTTATATCGATTTTAAATTCATATATTTTATAAAAAACTTGCACTTGACATGAATTCTGTACAGATTTATTATTTTAGCTAAATTTATATTATAATAAAAAATACACACAATTAATATTTTTTACATTGAAAAAAATATTGTGCCGCCCGCAGCGAAGCGCGGTGCATTGTCTAGTATCATATAATTATCAACTATATAGCTATTAAATAAAACACTACTCCTTAGATAGATATTCTAACATGTCATCTCCAACCGATGACTGGGCTCCGATGAGGTCAACATTGCCGTTCTCCGGAGGCCTTTTAAATATAAAAGCACTGCCAAGAGTGGCGACTGCGTTCTGCATATCTGTGCAAGCAGACTGAATGTTATTCCTCAGCCTGCCATATTCCTCCTCTCTTCGATCTTGTTGGCTCTTAAGACTTCGAATTTCTTCATCTTTCATGGCTAGCTCGTGCTTAAGCTGTCGTATTTTCTCTTCTTTGGATTTTATGCGTTGCTCAAACCGCTTTTTTGCTTTTTCACTGACAGATTGGTCAGCTATTGTCCTCTTAGCATCAGATAACTGGTCCTTGAGGGAATCCCTTTCCGCTAAAACTTGACGGAACCCTTCACAAATCGAACCAGGCCTTCCTCGTTGTTCGTCAACCTGCAACAAGGATACCATGCAATTTATTAGAGAATAATATAAATTATATTATGGGATCTTACTTACAAGCTTAAGTTTTTAGATGAGATGGTTCCTTAACATGGTATCAAAGCCTTGTTGACCCAGCGGTCACGAGTTCGAATCTCACCATCCATATTTTATTTGATAAAAACCAAGCACAAGGTGATGTGGGTCTGTACAAGTTTCAAGCCCAAAAGACTTTCACTTGAGGGGGTGTGTTAAAGAATAATATAAATCATATTATGGAGTCTCACTTATAAACTTAAACTTTTAGGTGAGATGGTTCCTTAACACAATTATACAAAGTGGAAAATATGTCCATAATAACCATGAAATTCAATTCCGCATCAAAGAAACTTAGTACATTCTTGATTACCTTATTACCCCGCAACTTCCGCAACTTAACTTGAAGCCGTTGAATGATCTTCATTGGATCTTCTATCAAAATCGAAGGATCGGACTGTCTCTGAGATGACAACCTTGTAGACCTCGATCTTCAAAAGTTCTGCAAAATTAAAGACAGCAGCAAATTCTCAAGAGAATGAAAAAACAGAAACCATCTATTGTTACCAGTTATATATTTTGGGTGTTCATTAACACCTGGCAAAAGGCTGCGTGCTTCAAGCAAGGGTATCGGACGTCTGAGACCACTTGAATATGCCTACTAGTTTCGGCAGATCGCAGACAGTCAGGTGCACTACAACGAAATTCTGAAGTAAACGAACGAACGCCTTAATTTTTCTGAGAAAACGTTTCATGAGATTAAAACACTTTTCGATGTAATTATATAAAGAAATTCTACCACCTATACATGATACCAACCACTACTGACTTTGTCAAGAAGCCGCGTGAGTACATGTACATTAAACATGATGTTATGTAACAGGAAAGAATATACAATAAAGACATGACATATGATGTCTTAAAGTTAATGTCATCGATATATAAAAAAGAAAAACATAGTGGATTATTCACATATCGTGCTAGACTGTATCCTATTAGGCTAACTCCTTGAGTTTGACAGAGATTAACTCTTATTATCTCAAATAGTTTTTTATCCAGTCCCCAGGGGGTAGCGTGGCAGCAACGGCCTTGCTCTTGCATTTGCAAGAGCAAGGCTCGAGTCGGGGCGTGTCCTCGTGACGCGAGTCACTCCTGCCTTGTAAGAGTCTGGGACAGCCGGGGTTTTCCTCGCTCCCTGAGTTTACAAAGTGCGCATTCCGGGTAGAGTGGTTTCTCCTCGTATTAAAAAAAAAAAAAGTTGTTTTTTTATCCGGTGATCAAACCATTTTTTTCTTTATCAAATTAGTTTTTTTTTAATAAAATAAACGACACATAACAATCTTTTAGGGAAACGGAGTAAAATTTCCATCCTTCTGGAGGTTAAATAAACGACACATAACAATGTTTTAGGTAAAGGGGAATAAAGTTCGATTAATACGATCAAGCTGAAAGCTTTTGAAGTATGGAACCAAATTGAATATAATAATAAATCTTGGGGTTCAAACAAATATATTTTAACCCTGGAGGGGCAACAATAGCTCCTGTCCTCTCCTCGATCCTGGAGGCCAATACTGCCCTTATTTGATGTGCCTCTGAATATATAAAAACTCTAATTTCAAATCCTTTTATGTTTCTTTAAAAATAAGAAAATATAAATATCAGTATTACGTAAGGATCTGTAGCGTATGATTTTCCACGCCCAAAAAACATGGTGTCAAGACTTTTCCAAGAAATTTGTAGCATCTGTCAGCTTTTCCACGCACTATTTTTTTTTTTAATAATATTTCACATCTTAAGAGAATAATCAACCTTCAGAATTTTCAAAAAAATATATTGTCAGTGATAATTAGAATATTACTTATTTACAATAATATTCATAATAACAATGATAATAATTATGATAATTTAGCAATCATAACAGTAATAATGAGAATAATAATCAAAATAATTCACTGGTCAATGTTTTTTTGTGAAAAAATAACTTTTACAACTTTTTTTTTATGTTTGATATTTTAGATTTCATATCATGTAAAAAAAATATATGAAGTCATATATAGACAAGACAAGTAGAAAAATTATCAAATTATCTACTATAAAAATATACCCTGCGTTTCACCGCAGCCAGCACCAAATTTTGTAAAATATAACAAATTGTTAATGGTCCTATATTTTTTTTATAATGTTATACATCTCAGCTAAATAATCAACTTAAAAAATTTAAGATTATGTATTTATTTTACTATAGATAAGACATTTAGAATAATGATAATAATTATTTTTAGGACTTTTTCCTTGAAAAATAGGTGAGGCTAATTATATATTATAATATTTTTTTGATATTAATGTCTTAAAATAATATATATAAAATTAACTAACTTTTTTTTATAAATCTTGTCGCGACGGTGATTTTTTACGTGCTTCGCGCCCGCCATCTCCCACTGGATTGGGAGAGACAACGGCACGAGGTGAAAATAGGGGGGGTTATAGCCGTAAAAATTATGACTATAATTATCAGGAGTCGCCACCTAGTATTAAGGTCACTAAGAACCTATTGGTCTGCGAGAGTCTAGGTAAGGAGACTTGTTGTGCAAGGGGAAGACGCATCAACCCTAGTGTACCCTACCTAAGGTAAGTTGCATTGTTGTTTGATTATTTTTCTAAGTTAAAAAATTTTGCACTGCATTTTCAAAAAAAACAATTTTTGTCTGCAAGTGTACTTTACAATGTAATTTTATACCACAGTTACAAACTTATTTTATCTACGGATGTACTTTACAATGTAATTTTACACCGTATTAAAAAAAAAATTCTTATCTATGGATGTATTATACAATGTAATTTTATACCGTAGTAAAATCTTTTTCATCTGCGGATGTACTTTACAATGTAAACTTACACCCTAATAGATAAAACAAAAATAGTTATTATTTTTTTTTAATATTTTGGCCAAATTCCAATGGATAAGCATAAACTGGTTACAATATCCAAATTTTTGTTCAAAATACGTGAAAGATGCACCTTATATTTTCTTATGAAAATATGCTTGAAAAATCATGGAATTCGGCCGTATGCATGAAAACAAACATTTTTTGTTTTTTTTTTTAATGCATTTTTTTTTTTTAAATCTGGGTTGTGCCTCGCTAACCAAATGGATTGGCCCAACTATGAGGTTTGGGCTGGGCTGGACCGCGAGCAGCCCAGCTCACCCACGCAGCGCATATATATTATATTACACGGCATGAATTAATTTATGCACGTGTATAGTAAAGCGATGGTCGGCCGACCACCACGAGAGGCTCACCTTGTGCTACCGCCAGGTAAAGGAGATCAAGGTGGTATGGAGGAAGGGAGGTCGTCAGTGGGGGTAGGGAGAGAGCGTTTGAATTTTGGACCTCCAAAAATACTTCAATAGGCGGTCAATAATTGGATAGCAATATTAGTTGTGCATGGAGCCTAAGTGCCTATAGGTTTGGTGACGTGCCAAAACCCAACACCCTTTGGTTTAGAATTATTCCTGATACACACATAAATCTATGATATTTATTGACCTTATATGATGGTCACAAGGTTATGCCTAAAGCCTCTTAACCTAGGATGTCAAGAGCTTTGGATAATTATTTCATTGTACCACTAACTATATAAAAGTCTTTAAGAATTGAGTATATTTTCATCAACATTAATATTATCTATGAAATATGTTCTAAAAGTTTTATATAATTACATTGTTTCCTTGTCAGCATCAATGATGTAAAAACATAATTCTCATCAACATTATTATTGTGTAAGAGACATTTCCATCATAATTAATGTTGACGTAAGAGATATTCAAGAGGAAAAGACTTTATAACCCCTTTAGAAAAGATACATGATTCATAATATAAGGACTAGATAAAAATATTGTAATCCTTATTCTCTTAACAAATATTCTCAAAACATGTATCACAAAATACCAAGAACAAACATTCTTGCTTTTATAATTAATTTTTTTATTATTTACTACAATCCCTTACTATAAAATCATTGATATAACCACTAAAGGCTTCCAAAAAACTCAACGAAAGCGACTGTGCTATAGAAACTAAGAGTTGAACCACTAACCATCACTCTTCGAGCTCTTGAGAATGGAATATTGATGTAAAGGTATGATCATTTACTATCCAAACTCTAAAATCTTATTCCAAAACATATTGAATTTTTAGATATCATCAACTATATTCAAACATTTGCGAGACATAAAAAAAAAATATAAATGTATTGAATATTGTAATATATTGATTATTAATGGAGGCTAATTTCAATATTATTTTATACAGGCCTATTTATAGCTTGCATAAAACACAAACTAAAATCTCTAAAATACCTTTAACTCACATGATACTCTGTTATTGATACTTGATTTATTTTCAAAACGCCTAAAAACACTTTAAACGTAATAAAAAAATAAAATACAAATAAAACATATCAACAATACAGTTGATGAACTTCCTTGTAGGCCGTTCTACATCAAAACTGAATCGCGATGATCACCACCTTCCCCTGCGATGGGAGGATATATTTATTTATTTTTCATCTCCATATAAAATTGTTTGTTTTATTTATTTTAATTTTTTCTTTCATCTCCATATAAAATTGTTTGTTTCATATATTTTTTAACATAAATTAATTTATTGACTTTATTTCACCAGATTAATGTTGATGATAACGTTCCCCTGGGATGGGAGGAGGGGGAGGGCTTGGAAATGGACGTCTGGCTTGCAGCTTTCTATGCTTCATATCTGCATGCACAATAAAAATAAAAAAAATGGAAACCAAATCAAGATGACAGCTTTAATGCATTTAAACCTCTAAAAACTCTTTACTTGAGTGTTTAACAAAGGGAAATCATGACATAGAATGAACTAAGGGTTTGGATTGTGGATAACATAAAAATTTGAAATAATTAAGCTTTTATAACTTCTTTTCAAAATTTAGCAAAATCATACTCGTCCACAATGAACTTGAAAATGCAGATTAAATTCCAAAACGATCAAAAAGAAAAAGAAAAGGGAAATTTGCAGCCTTAATTGAATGTGAATTCAAGCAATATTTCTTTGATTCTTAGTACAGACAGACCTGCATCAACCACGGCCTTGTGCGTGGAAGAGGCAATCATCAACATGACCAGAAAAAGAGAACGAATGAAGCGACAGAAAACCATCTCCGATTGCTGCTGTACCTTTGAGGCTGCCTTGTATGCATCAATTACTTCATCAGACATTTAATTTATAGAAGCACGGTCGTCGTCACTGTCAATATTTCAAACCCTAGTTTTTTCTTGGAAGACGATTGAACTGTGTTTTTCCAACTTTCAACATATAGACTTCCTGTTCAAATTCTTATCCGGATTGTCATAACTCATTTATGAGTTCATCCCAAAATTTACTTTAAATAAAAAAAATGTGGTGAAAAAAAGAGTTTCAATTAGCTGTAGTTAATGGTTTTTCTAATTCTAACTCTATGTTTCTCTTCCCCTGCAAATGGTTTTTTTATTCTCTATTAGCTTTTCTGTTTTATTTTCTTAACCACCATAAAAAAAAAACAAATAATGATATATTGGCTTTGGTATATAACTGATCAATACACTTATATGTTATTCACTTCGTAAATAATTTTTTTCTATAAATTATTCTGGATTGGTGTTCTCTATTTTAAATGTATTGACGGTATAGAAAATCAGAAAGTTTTACGACGTTTGGTGAATGTGAAAATAAAAAAAAGTAGATCATAATTTTATAGACGGTTTGTACAAATATATCTATCTATCTATCTATCTATCTATATATATATATATATATAGATATATATGAATTCGTATGAAGAAGTCTTTTAGAAACGACTATCATTTTTTAAGAGCATTCGGTCAAAGATAAATCAGTCATCTCTCAAACGCCGGGATCCAGTCAAGGTTTTGAACAAATACAAATATCAGTAGCACTCATCATTGACCTGTTACGTGAGACTTTCTTTTTTCCTTTTATACAGGCTAATTTATATTCATTTAAATTAATAATCATTTAAATTAATAATTATTTAAGCTTCCAATAATTTTAAAATTTATAAGACTCGAACTAATAACCTTTAGATATATAAGGCTTTTTTGCAACCTGAAGATTGCCTCGAAGAGGTTCAAATCCTAAGATAAATGGGATATAGATTGCAGAATTAGGAGATTTTGATGGATATATATATATATATATAACGCATCGAGATTTCATTGTATATCATTTACTGTAGATTTTAATAATAAAATTACTATTTTACCTCTAGAATCGCCAAAAAATTGACCCTAGTACCGGGGGTGTTCAGGTCTTTACAATTTTATTGCATAATGAAACTACCCTCCGAAAAAGACAAAATGGAAGGTCTGTGTCTGGTGGCAAGGTGGTACTTTCACGACTGATTTTTTCATGCTTATCACTGGGTTCATGAGTTTAGATAATTTGACATTTTATTACTATTTCTTTTCGAAAACACTGGAGGCGCGTCGTCAGGACGCTCCAACAGTGTTTCAAGTGCACGCACCCTTTAGTTGGCGCGCGACTTAGTTTGGACACCAAAAGTGTCCGTCTGTCGTGTCACCTGGTGCACCGCCATGTCCTCTGCCTCCCGGTGCGGGGCGTGTCGTTGTATGGTGGTCGGGGAAGCGTCGCTGGATGGAATTTGTTTTTTTCTTCTTTTTCTCTCTCCTGCCATCGAAAAATACATGGCAGTCCTTCATGTTTGTGATTGTTTTATTCTAGTCCCTATTTTATTTATTTCTGATTTATTCCTGATTTCTTCAATGAAAATTTTGATTGTTTTCAGTTATGCTCTTCAATTTAAACTGATTATATATACTAGTTTTTATTTCAGTCCTTATTCTTTTAATTTATGGTTTATTTTTGTTCCTTTATTTTCTTGTATTTTTTTTTTGTTTTTTTTCTTCAAAAATACTTTAATAAAAAGTTAAAAATTAGGTAGCAATATGGGCTATGTGTGGAGCCTAAATGCCTATAGGTTTGGTGAGGTACTAGACCCAATTTTATTGGGATCATCTAGATGCTAAGTCTAAGCACTCGTGGGTATCGTTAAAAGCTAGTCCCAATACCCTCTGGCTTTAACTATTTGCTAAGCATAAGCATCTATCGACTTGAAAGGTGCCTAAAACCCCTTAACTTGGGATGTTGAGAGCTTTGGATAATTACTTCACTGTACCCCTAGATATATAAAAGTCTTTAAGAATTGAATATATTTTCAGCAACATTAATATTATCTATGAAATATGGTCTAAAAGTTTTATATAATTACATTGTTTCCTTGTTAGTACTAATGATGTAAGAATATAGTTCTCATCAATATTATGTAAGAGACATTTCCATCAAAATTAATGTGATGTAAGAGTCTTTTACTAGGATATTCAAGAGGAAAAGACTTTAAAGCCTCTTTAGACAAGGAAAATAGTTCATAGTATAAGGATTATAAATACAAGTATCGCATTCTTAAAAAATATTCTCAAAACATGTATCAAAAAATACCAAGAACAAACATTCTTGCTTTTACAATTAAATTTTTTTTTATTACAACAATCCCTTGCTATAAAATCATTGATCTAATCATTAAAGGGTTCGAAAAAAACTCAACAAAAAGGATTGCGGTGTAGAAACTAAGTTCAAACACTAACCATCTACTCTTCGAGTGCTTAAGAATGGAATATTGATGTGAAGGTATGATCATTTACTATCCAAACTCTAAAATCTTATTCCAAAACATATTGAATATTTAGATATCATCAACTATATTCAAACATTTGCGAGACATAAAAAAAAAATTATAAATGTCTTGAATATTGTAATTTATTGATTAATTAATGGAGGCTAATTTCAATATTATTTTATACAGGCAAATTTATAGTTTGCATAAAACACAAACTATACTCTCTAAAATACCTTTAACCCAGATGATACTTTGTTATTGATACTTGATTTATTTTCAAAACGCCTAAAAACACTTTAAACGTAATAAAAAATTTAAAATACAAATAAAACATATCAATACAGTTGATGAACTTCCTTGTAGGCCGTTCTACATCAAAACTGAATCGCGATGATCGCCACCTTACCCTGCGATGGGAGGATATATTTATTTATTTTAATTTTTTCTTTCATCTCCATATAAAATTGTTTGTTTCATATATTTTTTTAACATAAATTAATTTATTGACTTTATTTCACCAGTTGATGATCACCTTTCCCTGCGATGGGAGGAGGGGGAGGGCTTGGGAATGGACGTCTGACTTGCAGCTTTCTATGCTGCTGTACCTTTGAGGTTGCCTTGTTTGCATCAATTACTTTATCACATATTTAATTTATAGAAGCACGGTCGTCGTTACTGTCAAGATTTCAAAACCTAGTTTTTCTTGGAAGACGATTGAACTGTGTTTTTCCAACTTTCAACATATAGATTTCCTGTCCAAACCCTCCGGTCATAAGTGGCAGAACTGTTATTTACGTGAGTATCAGTGGACCCATTTTTCCTGTGATCATGTAATTTTCATTGAATAAAAGTATTTGATAGGAAAAAAAAAGGATTAATTGGTGGACAGGCGATTTGTAGATTCAGTTCAAGTTCTGGTTCATCATATTTTCTTGCTTTTCAATCGCTAATTAAGTATTGATGAACCACAAGTTACAAGCATAAGTTTATCATAATGAACCATTTATTTGTTTAGTGAATTTGCTGTGTAGCCAATAGATTAGTTGCATGTAATACTAATTTTATTTATTTAAAATATATTTATTATTGATAAAAACTATCTTTATCTTTAATATTCATTTATATATATTTAATGAATGTTTAATTAATGTATTTAGAGTAAAGATAAAGTTCTTGGGGTAAAAATATTTTGCATAGAAAATTATAAAGTTGTTATAATTAAGAAATTATTTTTATATCAAAACATTGTTCTTAAATATTTCTGGTCAATAATCTACTAAGATAGAACATTAATTAGCGTTGTTAAATCTGATGCATATTACGTTCCGTTCTTTATTAATAAAAACAATTGCTCTTGCACCTGAGGACTTGGTCCAGCGGAGGAAGGACTTGTTCCCTTCCTCTACGCTAAGGGTTCAAGTCCTCTTTGTGCGCCTATTACCCCTGCGGTGTCTTACCTGTTTACTGGACTTGCAGGATGTTCCGCGGACCCAAGGATTAGTTATGGTGCAAGTAAGCTGGCCCGGACACCCCGATTATCAAAAAAAAAAAATTGCTCTTATCAACTAAGGTATGAGAGATACTTGGACCTAATATGTAAGTGTTTGTCAAATAACATATACACTAAACTAGTTCATAAGAAAATTTTATATGTAAAGATCCTCTATATCTATGTAAGGATTTTCATAATAGTTGTGTAAGTGATTCTTAGACTTGAGATCACTAAAGTATCTTTTATAAGGAGTATTATCCTATGATCTTGACCACAAGTAATGAAGAGTAACAAAAAAGTAGATATTGGTAATAACATAAATTATGTAAGATATTTAAGTTATCAAGAGATCATTTATCACCGTAGGTGCATTACAAAAAATGTTTTATTCGTTCTCAAATAATATTGATTGTAAATTATTTAGCCAAAGTGGAATAAGTTTTGAAAAGATTTTCAAATTCTTAACCAAATTGTCATAACCTATTTTTGGATTAATTCCAAAATCTACTTGAAGTAAAAAAAATGACGTGGTGAAAAAAAAGAGTTTCAATTGGCTGTAGCTAATGGTTTTTCTAATTCTAACTCTATGTTTCTCTTCCCCTACAAATGGTTTTTTTAATCTCTATTAGCTTTTCTGTTTTCTTTTCTTAATCACCATAAAAAAAATCCAAACAACAATTAATGATATATTGGCTTTGGTATATAATTAAACAATACACTTATAGGTTATTCACTAACTTTCTTTTTTTTTTCAAAAACAATATTATAACAATCAACACAGAACTCCACAAATAATATTTTCCTTTTTCGTATATAATATTTTTCTATAAATTATTCTGAATTGTTGCTCTCTATTTTAAATGTATTGATGGTATAGAAAATCAGAAAGTCTTACGGACGTTTGTTGAATGTGAAAAAAAAAAAAGTAGATGATAGTTTTAAAGACCGTTTGTACACACACACATATATATTTGATCAATTCGTATCAAAAAGTCTTTTAGAAACGATAATCATTTTATAAAAACTTTTAAGAGCATTTGGTCAAAGATAAATCAGTCATCTCTCAAACGCCGGGATCCAATCAAGGTTTTGAACAAATACAATGTCAGTAGCACTCGTCATTGACCTTTTATATGATTTTTTTTTTTAATTAACGTGAGTGTTTGAGCTATATCTTAATTAATTTTATAAATTTTAAAATTAACAATTATATAAGGTACGATTTGCGAGACTCAAAGTAGCAACATCTAGATACATGAGACATTTTTGCAACCTGAAGATTGCTTCGACGAGGTTCAAATCCTGAGATAAATGGGATAAAGATTGAAGGGTTGGAAGATTTTGATGGATATTTTATTATGTATTCTTTCATCTCTTTCAGCAGAATATGTGATTAAATTTTCGTTAAGATTTTATTATGTATTCTTTCATCTCTTTCAGCAGAATATGTGATTATGTATTCTTTCATCTCTTTCAGCAGAATATGTGATTAAATTCGTTTCTTAAATCACAGTGTCAGTTTTATAAGTTTAATATGATTCAAATTTGTTAAGATAAATCGAGACAAAATCCTTAAAAAATAAAAATTATATGAAAAATCATGCTGTCAACCAAATCCAAACAGTTAATTTGCTTTTGGATGTGAGAAACCTCACTCCCGTTTATCCAAGAATTTTACAATGATAAACGTAATAACTCGAACTCGAGATCTAATATACAGATCATAAACTCTTTGTCATCAAATCATTCTATCGAGGACACTCCAAACAGCTATTATGTTAACCAATAACACATTACATTGATTTCTCTAGCATGAGAGAAAAGGAGAAATAGGAGCTGCTGCTGTTTATGAAATCTTGAGAAACTGGCCTCAATTTCTTGATAAATGAGGAGCCTTTCAAAGCCTTTTGAACAAGAAGACAGGGCCATTGCTAAGCTGCACAAACTTTCGAGCAAAACAAAGCATTCTCTTAACATAACCGTCTCTAAACCTTCTCAAAAGCTTCATCTGTGACACCTTTTTTTGCTGCAATTTTGGCATCACTCTAACCCTCCAAAGCTTCCACCTGCTTCGACCTCTCACATTTTTCTTCTCACTCAGCCGCCGGTATAGTCTTCTTCTTCTATACCTCTTCACGCTTGCACCGAAAATAGAACCAATTTTTTCCATACCGTCTGCACTACATGAGCAAAAGCAAAAGAGGGGTCAATGATCTTAAATAGGAGGAACTAGAATAGTATTTTTTTATTAAGAAAATGATTTTTTTTCAAAATTGCTTTTTAAATCATTTCCAAAGAGCCTGTCATATTTATAGCTATCAATATAGCCACCTGCTTTTGGAGATTGCAGTTGAGATTTCGGTGTGTTATAAAGAGATGCTTCACAATCATCAATGTCTATCTTTCATCTACCTCCCTTTTGCGTATCCTAAACACATCCACGATTAGTTAATAGTAGTTGGTCAAGTTGGTAATTCATTTTCCTCGAGGTCAAGGCAGTGCGTGGTTGGATGTAACCAATTACAATGTTATGGCTCGTTAGATTCCTATATTTATTACGTAATTATCGAAATGGTAATATTATGATTGTAATTAAACTTTTACATTACAAGTTATATAGCCGAAAAGTAGGAAAAAAAGCTATCTACGGACAATAAAAAGTGAAGAGAAATGATTGAAAATGTAATATCATGAGCATCACTTCGTAATTGACCCATTGAGGGTTAATATATAGAAATAAGATGGAAATGGAAAATGTTATTTGTGTGAAAAAAAGGGTCTTAGATGAGCTAGTGCAGTGTTGTGAAACCTGTGTTTCGCCAATAAAAATACTAATATTGATTTTTACCACATTGCTAGAAAAATGGCTTGGTGAGACAACTTTTACACAAACAATTAATGTTTAATCTACTTATATAAATACAAATATAACTCATATTAATTTAAAAAATGTTTTTTTTTCTTTTTTCCATATTGACTTTCTAGATTTACAAAATATTTGTACTGTAAAATATTATTTTAGCTCTAGTAATTGAAATGATTAATTTAAAAATAAAAAAGCCAAATTATCTTAAGTAAATTTTGAATTCTACAACCAAACAAAAAAGAAGAAAGAAAACAAAAGCACAACAATTCAATATTGTCAATTTTGTTTCAGTTGGTGCTTTATTTTTTCAATTGGAACGTAATGTTTCGGTTTTGAAGTGTTTCGAGGTTGTACTATTTGTGTGTATATATATATAATTAAATATATTAACTCAAAAAAATAGTTTAAATCCAAAAATGAAATTATTTAGAATTATGCAATTTAAATTTCAAATATAAGTAAGAAAATGAGAGTTGAATTGATATAA